>JAJOZX010000360.1:622500-690000 GCA_023014485.1 Bathynomus jamesi | reverse complement strand
CTGGAGCTCATCATGTCGTTGAGTCCAGTTTGGGTCTTCTGAAGAGTCTATATAGTAGTACGGCAGGAGACTAACTTGTTCTCCCCGAATCAAATGATTTGGAGTTAATGGTTCCGGGGTCATTAATGTTGTCACTTACATAAGTGAGTGGTCTATTGTTAATGATGTTCTCAATCTCAGCCAGGAGAGTGAGCAACTCAAACAAGTGTATCTGTTTTTTACCATTTGCTTTCTTCAAGCAGTTCTTTACTGCTTGTATATTCCTCTCCCAGATAGAACCATACCAAGGAGAGGCAACCGGAATATACTTCCACTTTATGTTTGAATTTTGTATATATAATTGTGTGAATTCATTGCTTAACAAATCGTGGATGACTTGTTCACCAGCCTTGAAATATGTAGCATTGTCAGTCCATACTGTCTTGGGTACTAAATATCGTGCACAGAATCTCTTAAAGACAGCAACAAAAGACTCTGCTGTAAGGTCCTCCACAACATCCAGATAAACAGCTCGTGAGGCAGCACATGTAAACAGTACAATGTACATTTTTTGTTCAGTGTCAACCAACCCCACAGTCAATGCTCCTGTATAGTCAATGCCTACAGTCTCAAAGGGTCTGTTGAGAGTAACTCTCTCCTCTGGCAAAGCAGGAGGATTTGGTATCCTATAGGGCCTAGCATGAATACGCCTACATGTGATACACTCACTCAGGACTGTTTTAACAGTGATCCTTCCCTTGGGTATCCAATAAGTTTTTCTTAATGTAGTTAGTGTCTGTGGTACCCCATATGATGTACATCATTGTGTGTGTTTGCCTGATGATTAATGTTGTCAAATAGCTAAATCTAGGTAAAAGGATTGGTTGTTTGCTTTTGTAAGACAGTTTTGATTTGTCTAATCTCCCTTTACACTTTAGATGGCATTCCTCATCTCTGAACAAATTTAGATCCACAACTACTGATGGTACAGGTTCTTTTGTTTGTTTCCCATTAGTCAAGAATTCTAACTCTTTATTGTACTCCTTTTGTCGTGCATGCGCTATCCAGTACTTGGTTGCAACTTCTGTATAATTATGATTGTTTTTATTTAGCTGATTGTTTATTGTAGTTAAACAGTTGTGAGCAAACCTCAAACAGTAAGCTGTGACCCTGACAAGTTTGCTGAAATCAGAATAATGTTCATAATTAGTGATTGGTTCAACCTTTTCATTTGAAAAGATTAAATTTAATGTCAAGTTAACTTGTTCCACAGGCCATTGGTATGTATTACAGAGCCACTTAGGTCCCATGAACCAAGTTTTGTTTGACTTCAACAACTTGTAGGATAAACCTCTGGTCAGAAAGTCTGCTGGATTTTGTTTAGTTGGAACATAGTGAAAGTTTACTTGTAGTCTTTCATTAGCTTCAGCTATTTCTTTTAGCCTATTTCTTGCAAAGATATTCTTACTATTAATGCTAGCATTCCGTATCCAGGCAAGACAAATCTGACTGTCAAGCCAGATGTGGATATCAGTTATGTTCACAACATGGTAAGCATCCTTAAGCAATGAATGGTTTTAATGGCTAACGCAGCAGCCAATAGTTCCAGTTGAGGTATGGTTCGGGTAGGTTTGAGGGGTGCAACTTTCCCTTTTGCATAAATTAGATGATTTTCTGTAGGACTTACAAGGTATGCACAGTACCCATAAGCATGTGTGCTTGCATCAGCAAACACATGAAGTCTCTGTGGCTTATCCCTAAACCCACAGCACCTTTGAATTTTAATGTTCTGCACTTTTGTTAAATCAGCAGCTAACTTCTTCCAAAATTTTTGCTATCCATTTGTTATTGGATCATCCCACCCAACATTTGTCATCCAAACTTCTTGGAGGAGAATCTTTGATTTTATTGTTGAAGGCAGGAATAGACCCATGGGGTCAAAATTTTTTGAAGCCTCTGATAATATTTGTCTTTTAATATTTACTTCCTCATCAAGTTTAAAACCTTTAGTACAGATTGAATCATGACTGATAGAAGATGCGTCCAAATAACAGTTCATACCTAAAGTTTTAACTCTGTCTGATGGATCAGTAAGACCATTATTATCCTTTAAAATCTTTTTGTTTAATTCCTCATCATTTGAAATCCACGCACTAAGTTCAAAGTTACCTTGTTGCATAATGTTTTGAGAGTGTTCATAGACCTCAGATAATTCAGATTTTGTTGTTGTTGAGCCTATTAGATTGTCTACGTAAAAATGTTCCTTGAGGAAATTCATTGTTAAAGAGTTATTAAACTGGTTCAAATGATGTCTAATTGTCATTGCTAATAGGCTAGGTGAGCAATTGGCTCCAAACAACACAACATTAAATCTATAGGTTATGAGCCCTTTATTCAAATCAAATGGATCCCTGAACCATAAGAACCTAAGTTGGTTCTTGTCATATTCATTTTTAGATTTATTCTCAAAATTGCCTTGAAATGGCACTTTGTACGGCATATTTATCTAACCTGAGGAGCCAAGTGAACACCTCTCCTCCTTTCTCTCCTTTCTCTTGGGGGATAACGCCACCTCCAAGTTTCCTTGTTGCACCTACAGCATCCCCCACCCCCCTTTGCTTGGCAATAGTTTTGTGGTGAGACGACCAAAACTGTCTAAACAAAAGCCCAAAGACCTAAGGAACATGAAGGGAGTTGCTGTGGACATCTTCAAAAGATGATTAGACGCCTGGCTCAGAACAATCCCCGATGAACGGGACGTACATGGCTATGTGAGGTGGAGAGTACAAGAAAGCACTCGCCCCTCGACCAAGACAGGCCTAGAGGGGACACCAGCCTGACCTTCGTGTGAAGAGAGAACTACGCACGGAACCGCAACGTTGCGTATACACACACATTTTATTCGTGCATTTATCCGTGATTCACTGTCGTCAATTGAATTAACATAACCTACTAATTGTTACCACTGTACACTTAACCGTGATCGTGACATGGTGCTAGCCGTGATTTGAGGGTGTTTACATTTGGGGGTCTCCTCCCGCCATCCCACACAATGCGTCTCAGTCAATGTCTCTCAGCGCAGCCAAAGACAATATTACGGACGATACAAAGATCAGCAGAAAAATCAACGAGTGGTACAAAACTTCAAAATAAATCCAATTACCTTCCAAACAACACAGGACAATAGGAAAGTCAGAATGTGTAGTGTCCCCAAACTAAAGGCCTGACAAGAGACCTCCTCAACACTGAAGGAAATTAGCCTGGTTGTCAGTGGGCCAAGACATTTTAACCAGCTTCACCTTCATGTGAAGAGAGACCGACGCAGAGGGGGGGGGGCACTACCATCGAGTATAGCAATTTAACTTGAAGTAGTAGCATTATTAAATATTTAAATTAAATAGATGATTCTTTCGCAATAAAAATTAGGTGGTAACCTACATCTTAACACATAGCTATCATATCTACAGCTAATTACGCAAAAGTACATTTCTCTTTCATATTGAGTTGCCAGATAGCAATATTTATTAAATTAAACCATATATTAATCATCCATTTAAATAGTGTACCACTATTTAAATGGATGATTAATATATGGTTTAATTTAATAAATATTGCTATCTGGCAACTCAATATGAAAGAGAAATGTACTTTTGCGTAATTAGCTGTAGATATGATAGCTATGTGTTAAGATGTAGGTTACCACCTAATTTTTATTGCGAAAGAATCATCTATTTAATTTAAATATTTAATAATGCTACTACTTCAAGTTAAATTGCTATACTCGATGGTAGTGCCCCCCCCCCTCTGCGTCGGTCTCTCTTCACATGAAGGTGAAGCTGGTTAAAATGTCTTGGCCCACTGACAACCAGGCTAATTTCCTTCAGTGTTGAGGAGGTCTCTTGTCAGGCCTTTAGTTTGGGGACACTACACATTCTGACTTTCCTATTGTCCTGTGTTGTTTGGAAGGTAATTGGATTTATTTTGAAGTTTTGTACCACTCGTTGATTTTTCTGCTGATCTTTGTATCGTCCGTAATATTGTCTTTGGCTGCGCTGAGAGACATTGACTGAGACGCATTGTGTGGGATGGCGGGAGGAGACCCCCAAATGTAAACACCCTCAAATCACGGCTAGCACCATGTCACGATCACGGTTAAGTGTACAGTGGTAACAATTAGTAGGTTATGTTAATTCAATTGACGACAGTGAATCACGGATAAATGCACGAATAAAATGTGTGTGTATACGCAACGTTGCGGTTCCGTGCGTAGTTCTCTCTTCACACGAAGGTCAGGCTGGTGTCCCCTCTAGGCCTGTCTTGGTCGAGGGGCGAGTGCTTTCTTGTACTCTCCACCTCACATAGCCATGTACGTCCCGTTCATCGGGGATTGTTCTGAGCCAGGCGTCTAATCATCTTTTGAAGATGTCCACAGCAACTCCCTTCATGTTCCTTAGGTCTTTGGGCTTTTGTTTAGACAGTTTTGGTCGTCTCACCACAAAACTATTGCCAAGCAAAGGGGGGTGGGGGATGCTGTAGGTGCAACAAGGAAACTTGGAGGTGGCGTTATCCCCCAAGAGAAAGGAGAGAAAGGAGGAGAGGTGTTCACTTGGCTCCTCAGGTTAGATAAATATGCCGTACAAAGTGCCATTTCAAGGCAATTTTGAGAATAAATCTAAAAATGAATATGACAAGAACCAACTTAGGTTCTTATGGTTCAGGGATCCATTTGATTTGAATAAAGGGCTCATAACCTATAGATTTAATGTTGTGTTGTTTGGAGCCAATTGCTCACCTAGCCTATTAGCAATGACAATTAGACATCATTTGAACCAGTTTAATAACTCTTTAACAATGAATTTCCTCAAGGAACATTTTTACGTAGACAATCTAATAGGCTCAACAACAACAAAATCTGAATTATCTGAGGTCTATGAACACTCTCAAAACATTATGCAACAAGGTAACTTTGAACTTAGTGCGTGGATTTCAAATGATGAGGAATTAAACAAAAAGATTTTAAAGGATAATAATGGTCTTACTGATCCATCAGACAGAGTTAAAACTTTAGGTATGAACTGTTATTTGGACGCATCTTCTATCAGTCATGATTCAATCTGTACTAAAGGTTTTAAACTTGATGAGGAAGTAAATATTAAAAGACAAATATTATCAGAGGCTTCAAAAAATTTTGACCCCATGGGTCTATTCCTGCCTTCAACAATAAAATCAAAGATTCTCCTCCAAGAAGTTTGGATGACAAATGTTGGGTGGGATGATCCAATAACAAATGGATAGCAAAAATTTTGGAAGAAGTTAGCTGCTGATTTAACAAAAGTGCAGAACATTAAAATTCAAAGGTGCTGTGGGTTTAGGGATAAGCCACAGAGACTTCATGTGTTTGCTGATGCAAGCACACATGCTTATGGGTACTGTGCATACCTTGTAAGTCCTACAGAAAATCATCTAATTTATGCAAAAGGGAAAGTTGCACCCCTCAAACCTACCCGAACCATACCTCAACTGGAACTATTGGCTGCTGCGTTAGCCATTAAAACCATTCATTGCTTAAGGATGCTTACCATGTTGTGAACATAACTGATATCCACATCTGGCTTGACAGTCAGATTTGTCTTGCCTGGATACGGAATGCTAGCATTAATAGTAAGAATATCTTTGCAAGAAATAGGCTAAAAGAAATAGCTGAAGCTAATGAAAGACTACAAGTAAACTTTCACTATGTTCCAACTAAACAAAATCCAGCAGACTTTCTGACCAGAGGTTTATCCTACAAGTTGTTGAAGTCAAACAAAACTTGGTTCATGGGACCTAAGTGGCTCTGTAATACATACCAATGGCCTGTGGAACAAGTTAACTTGACATTAAATTTAATCTTTTCAAATGAAAAGGTTGAACCAATCACTAATTATGAACATTATTCTGATTTCAGCAAACTTGTCAGGGTCACAGCTTACTGTTTGAGGTTTGCTCACAACTGTTTAACTACAATAAACAATCAGCTAAATACAATCATAATTATACAGAAGTTGCAACCAAGTACTGGATAGCGCATGCACGACAAAAGGAGTACAATAAAGAGTTAGAATTCTTGACTAATGGGAAACAAACAAAAGAACCTGTACCATCAGTAGTTGTGGATCTAAATTTGTTCAGAGATGAGGAATGCCATCTAAAGTGTAAAGGGAGATTAGACAAATCAAAACTGTCTTACAAAAGCAAACAACCAATCCTTTTACCTAGATTTAGCTATTTGACAACATTAATCATCAGGCAAACACACACAATGATGTACATCATATGGGGTACCACAGACACTAACTACATTAAGAAAAACTTATTGGATACCCAAGGGAAGGATCACTGTTAAAACAGTCCTGAGTGAGTGTATCACATGTAGGCGTATTCATGCTAGGCCCTATAGGATACCAAATCCTCCTGCTTTGCCAGAGGAGAGAGTTACTCTCAACAGACCCTTTGAGACTGTAGGCATTGACTATACAGGAGCATTGACTGTGGGGTTGGTTGACACTGAACAAAAAATGTACATTGTACTGTTTACATGTGCTGCCTCACGAGCTGTTTATCTGGATGTTGTGGAGGACCTTACAGCAGAGTCTTTTGTTGCTGTCTTTAAGAGATTCTGTGCACGATATTTAGTACCCAAGACAGTATGGACTGACAATGCTACATATTTCAAGGCTGGTGAACAAGTCATCCACGATTTGTTAAGCAATGAATTCACACAATTATATATACAAAATTCAAACATAAAGTGGAAGTATATTCCGGTTGCCTCTCCTTGGTATGGTTCTATCTGGGAGAGGAATATACAAGCAGTAAAGAACTGCTTGAAGAAAGCAAATGGTAAAAAACAGATACACTTGTTTGAGTTGCTCACTCTCCTGGCTGAGATTGAGAACATCATTAACAATAGACCACTCACTTATGTAAGTGACAACATTAATGACCCCGGAACCATTAACTCCAAATCATTTGATTCGGGGAGAACAAGTTAGTCTCCTGCCGTACTACTATATAGACTCTTCAGAAGACCCAAACTGGACTCAACGACATGATGAGCTCCAGACTAAGTTACAACATTTAACTAGAGTTAAAGCTCATTTCATTAAACAGCGGAAAATTGAGTACTTGATGGGTCTAAGGGAGAGACATAACCAAATGACTAAGAAGGATTGGTCTGACACAATTAAGGTAGGGGACCTTGTTCTCATACATGACAGTACTCCAAGACAATACTGGCCTCTGGCTAGAGTTTTAGAACTCAGACCAGGGGCAGACGGGGTAACAAGAGTGGTCAAATTAAGGACTTCAACGGGTGACACAACAAGAGACATTTCTCTTTTGTACCCCTTAGAGCCTGGACCCAAAACAATGGACTTTGGAGAACCTTCTCCACCGCCAGTAACAACTGGAGACACTGAACTTCCAGTAACTATTCCTTTGACAGTAGGAGTGGTAACGCATCCTACTACAACATTGACAGACACATGACCTCAGCGACAAACAGCATTAAAGGCGCGACTAGTTTTACAACAAAAAATAGATGCTGGGGAATTGTAATTTATCTTCTAACTTTCACTTTTCCTTTTCTTATGGTAAAGACCATAGACAGTTTCATCTTATGGATGTATATTTTCTCTTCTAATTAAATGCTACATCTTCTCCATGAGATGGTGAGGATAGTCACTGTTAATCAGATTAACAGGCATTTACAGTCAAATAGTTAGCTAGTCTATACTCAGACATAAAAATTGGTGACATTGACACCAAAATTTTTATCTCCCGGGCCCCCAGTATATGGAAAACTGATGTGTGGGTAGTTGGGATGTAACGAAAATGGTTCACTGAGTAGGTAGGTAGTTAATCGAACAATTATTAAATTCCTTTTATGTCAATAACTGGGTGGATGAAACCAATTGGTTGCTCACCAGAGTTATTCTCCACACTAGTATTTATATACTGTGTGACAAGAGCGTGCTCGGTAATAGATATACATTACCGATCAACCAACCAAAAAACCAAGAGGTCGCTGGTGGAAAAAGCCCAGCGAAAAGGTGGACAAGGGGGAACGAAAACGAGGAACGGGGTTACAAGACGGAACGAGGGAAGGGGGAAGAACAAACAACGGAAAAAAGATCCCCACCAGCAAGTACGCTCTCAACAATTAAACAAAAGGGGAAAAGGGTCTCTAATAACTAGTAGTAAGTGACTAATTGTGTTTTTAACCCAGTTAGAAGTAAACGCAGTAAATTAAGCTGGGTCAGACAAATTAGGCCTACATTGTGGCCTAAGACCTAGCATCAACTCATAGCGTAACAAAGGTGAAGGTAGATTGCCCTAACCTAATTTGGTGAGGAATCCTACTGTGGACCTCAATTTATCTGCCCGCTCTGGACCATTTCCGGAATCTCTAGGCTGACCCCTACAAGGCTAGACTTAATCTACTCTATAGTTAGACTGTGGATATAAGGGGTGGGTTAATTGTGGACCAATTGATACAGAGCATTTTTCACATAAGGTTTAAAATGAATGGTGAAGTAATTGAGGAAGTACAAGAGTTTAAGTAATTGGGTCAAACTATTACCAGCTCCTTGAGTGATGACTCGGATATAAGAAAACAGTCTCGAAGCCTGTATGCTAAAGCGAATATGACCATAAGGAGCTTTCGTTTCTGTACAAGTGAAGCTAAAGACACACTCTTTCGTACTTTCTGCAGTAATATATACGGTCTGCAGCTCTGTGTGAATTATAAAAAAGGTTCTGGCAGTACCCTAAATTTGCTGTACAACAGTTCTTTTAGACTCTTACATAAATTACCCCCGAGATGCTCAGCTTCGCAAATGTTTGCTACCCGCAATGTCCCGAGCTTCCCGGAGGTAACAAGACGTGCTCAACACATTCTAATGCAAAGAATTAAAAAATCAACCAACCCGATCATCCAAGCTATCCATGAGTCCTGCCATTTATCCTCTAAGGCCTAAGCTATGGACTTCTTGGTACGAAAACGTCTGTCTGTCTGTAGCTCCACTTAACTTCGACAGTGCAGTATTATTTCTAATCAATTGTATATATTTCTACCCTTAGTGTATGAACTGTCATTGTATTAATAATATTTGCCATATGGACTATAGTCTGGCAATAAACCTTTTCATTTTCATTTTCATATAGCAAAATTGGGGTAGAGTTACCAGATGCTCTTATTACGAAATGTATTTAAATCAATATATTTAATTTAAATACTCTTAACACGTGTACATATATATGTAATAATAACAATAAGTCAATATTTAAATTTAACACATTGTGGTTTGTCAAGACCATAGTTCTGGTACGTTCTACGGTCACAATGACTGAAAGGACATGCTGATAATGACATGAAATCATCATAAGATCTAATACTTTTTGTCTAAGTATATGCAATTTGCAAACTCCTCTAAAGTGTATAATTATAATCAGTCGTGTGATGGAATAAATCTTCAAACTACTTTTGCCGTGTATATATATATATATATATATATATATATATATATATATATATATATCTTGTTTCATGATTATGCAAAGAAACTAGGCTGTGGCGGGGTTATCTAGCTATGTTGCTCGACATAATACTTAAATACTATTTAAATTCGGTTGTGATGTCCGTTACAATAAGGAAAACAATAAGAGAGAACTTTATAAATTTTAGACAATGAGGAAACCTGTAAACTGTGGAGAGACTTGCTTGGTACTATATACGATGCAGGCAGGAAGGAGGGGCCAATCGCGAATCTCCGAAACTATTGAAATTATACCTTTTTTGAAAAGACTGTGTAGTGTGTAAGATGCATGCGTGTGTAGTAAGGGATATAGTGAGAAGCGCGTGTTTGAGAGTATGCTGGACTGTTTACAGGGTAGACGTGACATGTAAAAGGCCAGATGAAGAGGATAGTGATGGGAGAAACAGGGTTCAGACACTTCCTGCCTTCTGCTGGAATGCCACATACAAACTCCTTATATATATATATATATATATATATATATAGTGGAACCTCGCTTAACGAGTGCCTCGTATAACGAGAAATTCGTATAACGAGCCAAAAGAATGGGGGAAAATTACCTTGCATAACGAGCGACACTTTGCTTAACGAGCAAAATATTTCGTCAAAATTTAAAGCGTAGACAAAAACAAATGTCTCTAGACAGTTTCCTCGTGAAAAAGGATCCAAAAGAAAGTGAAAGTGCCTCTAAAAAATTTAAAGCTAGTGACTGTGAGCTCGTCGAGAATGTTATTGCATTGAACGAAGACGATTCTCCTCCTTCCCTCAATAACCCTCTCCTCCTCCCCTGTCTCTTCATTTCCTTTGCGTGCGTCAGGAGCACCTTCTCTCTTCGTAAGTTATTTATAAATTTCACCGTTACTAATTATTTACATTCTCTTTTGGGTTAATTTTTATTAATAATCTTTTCATTTCATGCAATAATAATTTAAAAAACGCCTTTAAATATCATTATAAATATTATTTTAAGTATTTTTTAAGCATGGAACGCATTATCTTATTTTACATTGATTCCTATGGAAAAAATTGCCTTGCTTAACGAGCATTTTGCATAACGAGCACAATTCGGGAACGAATTATGCTCGTTAAGCGAGGTTCCACTGTATATTTATTTATTTATTTAAATTCGACTCTTGTAAATATGCATAGCGGGTTATTATGAGTCAGAAGTTCTAATGAGATCGATGTACAGTTCCCTCGAATGATCTGTTAAATAATTTTAAATTAAATGTTAGGGCTCACGTCATTGCGGAAACTAAGATCGCATGATGATACTTTTACGTTTTTAATACAGGTGAAAAGGCGTATGTTGCATACTATACGTACATATATTAGGATTGAAAGTATTTTTGTGGCCATTTGTACAGAAAATAATGCTTTTATACGAGATCTGATATCATAAAGCATTAATTATAACATTTTAAACGTTGTGTAACGGTAGGCTTCAGTCTGTAAAGACATGATTGGTACAGCTAATGACAAAAACAATAAGCATGAACATTCTGTGTGATTGATGTAAACAGTGGCGTGACTGGTGTGAAAACAAATACGTTTATTATGAGAATTATGAGGAATTGTGAACAGCCGTTAAATTAGAGAAATGATAATTAAAGTAATGTGAATAGTCCTAACTATAACTACAAGTAGAAAGGTTCTTAATGAAAAATCTCTCAACTTTCAATACCTATTTCCCGCTGCATCTATTTAAAAATGACAACCCACATAAATTTGACATCCCGTTTTCTTTAATTGCATCTAATAAGAAATTTTTTTTACCCGAACCTACTTATTTGGATGTTATATATATATATATATGATAATAATAATAATAATAATAACAAGATTAGTTGCAGCTAATAGTCTTTAGAAGAAAGTTAAACTTAACAAATAACCTGAAAACAATTACTGAGAGAAATATATAGCAAGATTGGGGGTATAGTTGCCAGATGCTTTTATTACGAAGGGAATTGAAATCAATATATTTAATTTAAATACTCTTAACACGTGTACATATATATATGTAATAATAACAATAAATCAATATTAGTAATAATATTTAAGTGGATGTTTAGCGGAGGATAACAGAATTGATGCTTCAGCTTCAAAGCTGTGTTACGCAGCTTGATGTTCTTTTTAGCATATGCAATTTTATAACGAAATTTGCTGTATAGTAAAATTATTAATTCACATACCAGAAGATAGCATGTGAAAGTGAATGTAATGGTATATATCAGCGTAAATAACAGAAAACTACATATTTAAAAGTAAATAAACAAATATGAGTGTACTATATGTATATATATATAATGTTACACACAGACCACGCATAGAACAAAGAACTCTTCTGGGAAAATTAAATCTACTGTAGTCTGAATAAATAATGGTAAATGACAAATACTAAAGTTTTTCTTTTTCGACATTTAATTTTCCCAGAAGAGTTCCTTGTTCCATGCGCAGTCTGTGTAACACAAAAGTTTCTCAGGGGACCATTCTGAGTTGTATCGTGTATGTACAGTATATATTAGGGTGAGGCACACATATATGGTAAAAAATTAGAATTGCACAAATAAGAGCTCCTGATGCATTTTCTCATTCTTTATATGGAAAAAGACCGGAATTTGACCTAAATCCATTAATATTTAAGGGTGGCGCAAATTTGAAGAAATTTGCCACCCCAAACTGTATACTGTAATGATACTAAGGCTTCGCGTTGCGCCACCTGTAAATATGCACGAATCGATCCAGTTTTTTATTTTCAACATCATTTGTGGTTGTGAAATATGGGCAAATGTCATGAGAAATATATTTTTCATTTCCAATTTTTTGGACCACCCTAATATACTGTATATATTATACAGTATACGAGTATCTCGCCTTCTCCCTCATTCCCTGACGAGGTGTACTTCTGAATACACGAAAGGTCTTGGAATCATTTTTCTTTTTCCTTGTGGGTTTGCATCATATATATATATATATATATATATATATATATATATATATGATGAATAAAACCACGAAGGAAAGGAAACAGAGAATGGTGGTTTTATTCATCATAAATATTTTTCACGTGTTATTTTCGTGAAATAATTTTCATATATATATATATATATATATATAGCTATCACGACAAAGTGGGCCCTTGAGAAGACCAGAAACGCACAAAAATGTTGATGGCTCTAACAAATGCATTCATGCTAACGCGAGAAACAACGGATAACACCAGAAAAAAATAACTCCCTGGGTCTGCCTGGATCTGCCTGGATTCCCAAACAGCGACATTTTAATTGGTGACAGGAGGATAACCTCAACTATTATATCAGACCACAACATTATTGAAATATCAACCAATATGACGACAATACTGAAAGAAAAATACATTCACTGTAGAAAGAAGCAAATTTTAAAAATTTAATCTAAACTCCAAGTCTACAAATTGGAGAGATATCACATCAAGTATGGCAACAATGGACTGGAAAACCAACTTGGGGGACACCGTACAAGGTTATAAAGGCTACTGACGAGTGCTTGGGAAAACGTAATCTAATTAGGAGCACCAGCGTAGTTGCAAATATTTTGATTTATTTCAGACGTTTCCGAACAGTCAGGTTCCATCTTAAATAATTTTAATTTTAATAATTTTAATTCGAATATTTCTGCGTTTTAGTCACTGAAGATGGAACCTGACTGTTCCGAAACACCTGAAATGAATCAAAATGTTTGCAACTATAAGAGGACGAGATGGTACATGTTTATTAACAGACGTTTCAAAAAAATTCAATTTCTATCATCAGTGTTAAAAAATTAAAACAAATGTAAAAAAAGTGACCAAATATGATGACAAAAATTTTTTATACAATATATTTATTTTGTCATAAGAAGGGGCTGGGTTTTTTCTTTATGGTTGAAATATGATTTAATGCTGTTATTGTTAGTGAATACAAATTGAAAGTTAATTTGAGGGTAAAGAGGGGTAAGTAGATGGCGAAGTTTTGATTGTATTTTGTAACTAATATAGTCGTAATAGGGAAAAGAAAAGTATTGTATGTCTTTTTCAACGGTGAGAACTTTAATGGGGGGTTGATAAATGTTGATAAGAAAATTTCTAGTTAATGATTATAGTAAATGTTTTGGGAGAGAGTTATCAATGCTAAAATTGTGAACTTTCAATTTGTATTCACTAACAATAACAGCATTAAGTCATATCTTAACCATAAAGAAAAAAACCCAGCCCCTTGTTTCGTCCACTATTTACTGTTTCAACTGTATTTGTGCAAGGCGAATTACATTGGCAGCACCATTCCCCAATATCAAACAAGAGTGGACGGACATCGCGGCATTTCTACTAGAACATCACAACCTTTAAATAAACCAACCAAATCAGCAATAAGGAATCATTGCCACCTCCACAATCACCCACTACTTCCCACCAATTTCAAAATTATCAACTCAGCATACCAACCAACCACCTCCGCATCCTCGAATCCCTATAGATCCTTAGTATGGAACCAACCCTCAACGACGATAGTTTTGCTTTCAACTTAAACATAGCTAGATAATTCTTCTCACTCACCATCGCAAAAGAAGTCTGTTATCACTCTTCGGCTTTCGAACAATTCTAATATATATACTTCAACACTCAACCATTCCCAACCTTTATACAATAAGATTCCCCCCCCCCCCCGTATATTTGTTTTCAATATTCGTTCACGTTTTAACCTTTATATGTATATTAACCGTTGTTTTACCTCTCTACATTTTACGTATCTTTTTAATTTTTAATTATTATTATCATATGACAAAGTAAATATATTGTATCAAATTTTGTATTCATCATATTTGTTCACTTTTTAAATTTGTTTTAATTTTTTCGCACCGATGATGGAAATTGAATTTTTCTGAAACGTCTGTTAATAAAACTGTACCATCTCCTCGTCCTCTTATTCCTCACCAAGTTGCAGTTCCCTAAGAACAAACTCTTCAATGAAGTATATATATATATATATATATAGGATGACGATGATGATGTCTGTTGTTCGATGTTGTTCTATATTCGTTTATACATGTCTAAACGGCTGGTAATCTGTACCAAATTTAATATATGCAGTTCCCCCTCCTAGGTTGTGTTTTGGCGGGTTTTTGCTGCGCAAGGATTAACTGGCATTCTTGTATATATTCGTGTATATACGGGGTGGGCCAAAAAAGCTATTACCCGACTTTTGAAAAAATATTCTGGCTCACCCTGTATATTGATCTTACTGCTGAGGCCGTATGTTGTACCCATACTTTTACTCTTTCAAACGCTGGCTTTGAATCTGGATTCAACGCCGCAGGAGTAGAGGTACAGGCTCACAACTGGAGGGAGGTATCAGAATATGGTGCTCAATTGAAAGGCGGTCAAAGTCAGCAACTGATACTTTCAGATGACAGTCAGTTTCTCGATAAATAATTAATTTTCCTAATTTTTACACAGAATAATTAATTTATTTCCTTTTCCATTTCAGACCATTATTCTGCTATATGAAGTTGGTGAAAAAGTTATAACATAATGAAATACTTTTTGGAAGATGAAGTATTGATATTGAACCTGCGTAAGGAGAAACACTGGGGTGAAAAACGAATGAAGAAAGAGTTTCCAAATAAACAATGGACGATACCTGGACTTCAATATCTCATAAAGAAAATCGATATCACAGGGTCGACCAAACGAAAAGAAGGCAGTGGAAGGCCAAAAGCATCACGTACTGAGGAAAATATTGACACGGTTTCATCCATGATATGCAGTCAAGAAAAACAGCCCAACACCCACAAGTCCGTTAGAGAAATTTCAAAAACTACTGGTATTTCTCGCTTTAGTGTTTGTCGTATAGTAAAAGATGATCTGGGTCTTAAATGTTTTAAAAGAGTCGAAGTTCATAGCTCTCTGCATCAAATAAGCAAGCAAGAGTTGAAAAATGTCGTGTTCTGTTAGATCGATTCCCAGACAGAGAAGTGTCGAAAATATGGTTCCGCGACGAGAAGACCTTTACGGTTGCTTCAACAATAAACACAAAATGACCGAGTTTATGGAAGACAGGACAAAAATCTATCAGTCTAGATCGACTTTATAGGGAACGTCCGCATTTTTCTCAAAAAGTCATGGTTTCCATCTTTATTTCAAAGTTAGGTAAGTCAGAGATTGTTTTTGTTGATTAAAATGCCAAAATCACTGCTGCTTATTACCAAGAAAAAATCCTTGATGCGGTATTGTCGTCGATAAGGGAGAAGTCAAGAATGGTGAGCAAGGTTGCAAGCGTGCATTGATGATGGAGGGCACATTCCGCATAATCTTGGACTCAATTAGGTAACTGTATAGAAACAGAAAGTTTTTATACCCGTGTCTGTATAACAGCGAATTACAAAATAATGGTTACAGTTAGCAAAAATCCAACTTCAGCACGAGATAGACCATGAATTTCTATACAGGACACTACTGTAAATTGATTGTACAAAAAATATTTGATAAATGTAAAATTATATTGTTCAAATCACGGAAAGAGTTTTGTTGGCCCACCATATATATATATATATATATATATATATATATATATATATAGATATATATATATATATATATATATATATATATATATATATATATATATATATATAATATATATAGATATATATATATAAATATATATATATTATATAATATTATATATATATATATATAATATTATATATTATTATATATATATATATAATATTATATATATTATATATATATATATATATATATATATATATATATATATATATTATATATATATATATATATATATATAATATATATATATATATATATATATATATATATATATATATATATATATATATATATATATATATATTATATATATATATTATATATATATATATATATAATATATATATATAGATATATATATATATATATATATATATATATATATATATATATATATATATATATATATATATAATATATATATATATATAATATATATATATATATATATATATATATATATATATATATATATATATATATATATATATTATATATATATATATATATATATATATATATATATATATATATATAGATATATATTATATATATATATATTATATATATTTTTATTTATATATTATAATATATATATATGGGGGCAACAAAAACTCTTTCCGTGATTTTTGAACAATATAATTTTACAGAAATCTATGGCTTTTTGGAAACTCGGAAAAACTTAAATGATAACCAACCTGGATTTCGGTCAAGCAGATCATGCCTACCACAACTAATGGAACACTACAACAACATTATTGATGCACTTGAAAATAATGAAAACTATATATATATATATATATAGGGTGCGACATAAGTCGCTTTACCGAAAATAATGAAATCACCTTGCGAAGAATAATATTTATTATTTATTACAGAAATTGTTCAGAGTATCCTCCATCATGTGCAATACACAACACACATTACATTTTTGAACCACTGAACAACAAATAGCACGACACAGCTCTTTGTTATTATTCAACGTCTCGAACTCTTGGCGTATCAGTCTTCGTGTGATCGAAGTCCCACGGTTTCTGGTTGTAGACTCCATCTTTGATTATACCCGACGTTGAATAATCACATCACATTGCTTATTCAATGTGGGGTATAATCAATGATAGAGTCTACGGCCAGAAATCTCGGAACTTCCATCACATGAAGACTAATACGCCAAAAGTTCGAGACGTTGAATAATAACAAAGAACTGTGTCGTGCTCTTCGTTTGTCAGTGGTTCAAAGATGTAACGTGTGTATTGAACATGATGGAGGACACTTTGAACAATTTATGCAATAAATAATAAATATTATTCTTCGCAAGGTGATTTCATTATTTTCGGTAAAGCGACTTATGTCCACCCTATATACATATATATATATATAATATATATATATATAATATATATTATATATATATATATATATATATTCTATATATATATATTGTATATATATATATATATAATATATAATATATATATATATATATATATTAATATTATATATATATTATATAGGGTGCGACATAAGTCGCTTTACCGAAAATAATGAAATCACCTTGCGAAGAATAATATTTATATTTATTGCATAAATTGTTCAAAGTGTCCTCCATCATGTTCAATACACACGTTACATCTTTGAACCACTGAACAACGAAGAGCACGACACAGTTCTTTGTTATTATTCAACGTCTCGAACTTTGGCGTATTAGTCTTCATGTGATGGAAGTTCCGAGATTTCTGGCCGTAGACTCTATCATTGATTATACCCCACATTGAATAAGCAATGTGATGTGATTATTCAACGTCGGGTATAATCAAGATGGAGTCTACAACCAGAAACCGTGGGACTTCGATCACACGAAGACTGATACGCCAAGAGTTCGAGACGTTGAATAATAACAAAGAGCTGTGTCGTGCTATTTGTTGTTCAGTGGTTCAAAAATGTAATGTGTGTTGTGTATTGCACATGATGGAGGATACTCTGAACAATTTCTGTAATAAATAATAAATATTATTCTTCCCAAGGTGATTTCATTGTTCTCGGTAAAGCGACTTATGCCGCACCCCCTCTCTCTCTCTCTCTCTCTCTCTCTATATATATATATATATATAATATATATATATATATATAGCAGAAATGACTATAAGTACCTCAAACAGCTACGTAGAATGTGTAGCAGCAAAAGTTGAAAAATTAAATATGGTACTAATTGTAATGTACAGACCCCCGAACACATCAACCTCAAAATTCTCTGATTCCATTACAGAGGTAAGAAATTGGGTAAAAGCTCTACACTATCCAACCCCAGATATTTTTCTCTGTAGTGATTTTAATTTTCCATTCATGAAATATAAAAGGATAGGAAAAATATGTGTACACCAGGACAAGTGGGGGCAGACGGGAAGAACAGGAGCAGGTAAAAATGCTACTAGCTGTGGCTGATGAATTTATGTTAACGCAAGAAATAACAGAAAACACAAGAAAAAACAACTGCTTAGATTTGGTGTTCACAAACAAGAGCGACCTAAATGATAATGTAGAAATATCCCCAACTACAATATTGGATCACAACATTATTGAAATAACAACTAATATAAAAGCAACAAGAAAGGAAAGAACACGAACAACAGAAAGAAGCAAATTCGAAATTTTTAATTTTCACTCCAAAGCATCCGGCATGGAAGCAATAGATTGGAAATCCATCTTCGAGGTCAAAACAACGAAAGCGATGCTAATGACTTTAGAGGAGAAGACGCTGAAAATTGTGGAAAGACATGTCCCAAAAATACAACAAAGGGGAAAGAGAAGCGGGTTCGAGAGACAAAAGAGGTCATTGTTCCGAAAGGGAAAAAGAGTGAGTGCAAAATTAAGTAACTGTAAAGATAACATCAAAAATATTAAATGATAATCTGCAGAATATCGATTGCGTCATACAGGAACTAACTGAGAAGCATACAGAAAAAGAAGAAGACGACGCTATAGAGGCGATAAAGGTTAACTCAAAGTATTTCTATAATTTTGCAAAAAGGAAGTCGAAAAACCGTGCGACTATTGGACCTTTGAAAAACGAAGACACTGCTTTATCTGATGATCTAACAGAAGTATCCGAAATATTAAGAGCTCAGTACGAATCATCTTTCAGTATCCAAAAACTGACAAACTGATATACGATAGAAACGCGTTCTTTGAAGAAGAACTACAAGGGGAAAGTATAACGGACTTCGACTTTACGACAGATGATATTACACAAGCTGTATTGAAACAAAGCACACTCAGCGGCAGGACCGGACAAATGGAATGTCACACTGATCAAAAACTGCAAGAATGCAATCGCTGAGCCCCTATATTGGGTATGGAGACGATCATTAGACAGGAAAAATACCGCCGGACATCCTGAAGAGCGCGAACATAGTCCCCGTATATAAAGGAGAAGATCGATCCGAGGCCAAAAACTATAGGCCAGTGTCGCTCACATCTCATGTCACTGAAATATTTGAAAGAATAGTTAGACAGAAAATCTATGGCTTTTTGGAAACTCGGAAAAACTTAAATGATAACCAACCTGGATTTCGGTCAAGCAGATCATGCCTACCACAACTAATGGAACACTACAACAACATTATTGATGCACTTGAAAATAATGAAAACTATGATGCAATATACACAGACTTTGCCAAAGCGTTCGACAAGTGTGACCATGGAATCATAATACATAAACTGAAGTATATGGGAATAACAGGAAAAGTAAGGAAATGGATATATAATTTCCTTAGTGAGCGGCGGCAAGTCGTTACAGTACAAGGAGTATCTTCATCAAAATCAGAGGTCCTCAGCTCAGTACCACAAGGAACAGTATTAGCTCCACTACTCTTCATAATCATGCTAACTAACACAGATGAGGACGTTACCAGAGACAGCACAGTAACATCCTTTGCCGATGACACAAAGATCAGTAGAAAAATAAGAAACCCAGTAGATATAGGATCTCTACAAACAGACATGAACAGATTCTACAAGTGGACGGAAGACACAATATGAATTTAACACTGAGAAATTTCAGCTGTTACGTATGGAAAGAGAGGACCTAAATCCATGAATATTATTACCCCAATGGACAGGAAATTCAGAGAAATTCTAGAGCAAAAGATTTAGGGGTTGTAATGACTGTGATGCGAAATTTGAAAACAAATAAGATAGCAGTAACAGAGCAAAGAGAGTAACTGTTCGGACACTGAGAACCTTTAAACGAAGGGATAGGAATACCGTACCGGTGTTTCAAAAGTCCCTCACTAATTTGATTTTCATTTTCTTTGCAGCTAATCGACCAACGACGTTCATCTTGTGGTAACTCTTACTCAGTAGTTGAGAATTTTTTTGAGTCTACATTTGAATTTTGCTCCGTTTTCTTCTGCTACCAGCTGACTCTAGAGCAGAGGTGTAAAATCGCTGCATGGCAGTTTTTCAATCTGTGGTCGAAGTGCAGCGACGATTCCGGGCAGTCTACGGACAGCATTATGCACCGATAGGAACACCATCGTCGCCACCCACGCGGAAGTTTATGGAGACCGATCCGTAAAGGACAAACCACGATCGGAAGACCTCAAAGTGGGCGGAGTGAGGAGAATGTCCGAAACTGGCCGTGAGGCGTTACTCAGAGTCCAAGGAAAGTCGCATTCGGCGAGCTGCTGCGGAACTGAACACGTCGCGCAACATCTATCCAACGGATTTTTGGGCGTTTTCTCAAGCTGTATCCGTACAAGATCCAGGTGGTTCAGAAGCTGGAACCTCAAGAACTACGATTGCCGGGTGAGATGTGTGAGACACTGCTGCATCACTACGAAAGAGACCATCGATCCTGAGCACATGTGGTTCAGCGACGAAGCTCTCTTCCACCTTTCTGGTCGCGTCAATCGGCAACAACACCCGCATCTGGGAACTAACAATCCTGCGAGATCCGTGAACATGAAAGGGACACGCCGAAATTGGTCGTCTGGTGTGCCATCTCCTCAGCTGGGCTGATTGGTCCGTTCTTCTTCCGGGATCAAGATGGAAATTCCGTGACGTCAACGGAGACAATTACCTTCGTATGCTTCAGGAGTTCTGCATCCCCCAACTGTCAGCTGTAGCTGACATGCAAGAGTCATTTTCCAGCAAGACGTGCCCCTGCTCATTACTTCGCGTGAGGTTCGCTCATTTCTGAATAGCATTCCCGGATCGGTGGATTGGTCGCCGTGGTCCCATCGAATGGCTGCTCGCTCGCCTGATCTTACCCCATGCGACTTCTTTTTGTGGGCTACATTAAGAGCAAGTGTACGCCACCAAGCCGCGAGTCCTCCCACACTAGAGAACGGATCAGGAATGCGTGTGCTTCTGTTACTCCCGAAATGTTGTCCAATGTCGCCAAGAATGCGTAAAACGGTGCTCGCTTGTTTCGAAAAGAACGTGCCCACGTTGAGGTGTACCAGTGACTTTCCAGTAGAATTATGAAGCAAGTTTGATGCCACCAAAATTCTCATGAATCGTAGACTCAGCAACCAATTGTCATTTCGTTCCTCTTGTAATTGCTATTTTAATAAAATTTTAAAAATAGGGGACTTCTGAAACACCTGTATATATGATTCCTCTACTGAAAACCCTGATCATATCCAAATTGGAATACTGCTCGGTCCTAACATACCCATATAAAAAGAAGACATTAACAACTAGAAGGGATTCAGAGAAGCTTCATCAGCCAAGATCAAGGGTGCAAAGCTAACTCTGGGAAAGGTTACCTATATTCATGGAAAGGAGGAGAGAGAGATACCCATTATTTACACTTGGAAAATGTGTAAACTAGTCCCTAATCTTCTGAACCCTGTACTCCCCAAACAACAGTGGAAGTAGAAAAGGAAGACTGTGTCGTGTTCCCAAATTATAGGCTAGGCAGGAACATCCTTAACCCTGAAAGAAAATAGTTTTGTTGTGAGAGACGAAACTGTTTTAATCAGCTGCCCAAAGACCTGAGGAACACGATGGTGTTGCAGTGGACATCTCAAAGAAGATTAGACGCCTGGCTCAGAACAATCCCCTATGAGCCGTGCGTACCTGGCTATGTGAGGTGGAGCGTACAAGAAACCAACTCACTACTTCACCAAGCCAACTCCAGAGAAGGGGCGACAAACTTGACCTCGTGAAATGAGAAATCTCGCGCAGAGCGTTGAAAGGTTGAAAGGTATATATATATATATATATTATATATATATATATATATCTATATATATATATATATATATAGTATATATATACGTATACTGTGTAAAGAGTTATTATAAAATTTATTTTTTAGCTGAATGATTTCCAAATGATTCCCCAGCTTTATATAATCCAAACTTTTTAGGACATCAGTCACTTTATTTTTTTAGCTCACTGCTGGCAAAATGGAGTTCACTGAAAACTCTGTTGGGATTTGAGTAATGCAGAAATAAAAACCGGACAGAGGAAGCTGGAAAATTTATTTCCGGGTTACTTTGGTGTCCGGGTTTCGCCCACTGAGTTTTCAATATTGTGTATGCTCATTCTTTGCACTTTCTTTGTATTCATTTTTAAGACCAAGGTAATAAACTTATTTAAAACTTTGAGGGCTGGGAATTAACTGGATATACCCGTTAAAGTTAAATCCTGGAAACAAATATGTATTATCTCAATAGAGTAGATACAAATTTTCGAACTTTTCTGAAGCTCTGGACTTCAGCGGACAATGGTTATTTGGAGATGATGAAAAGTAAAAATTGTTGGTGAAATTTCTCAAGACACCGAAGGGTTCTTATACTGAAAAAGTTTATATTTGGATCCTGGATTTATTTCTCAGCACTCATCCTTTTTACACTCTCAAGCATTTTATCCGTTGAGCTTCTCCGACCACAATTTTATATCTGTTTCCTGTCCTATTGCTCCAATTCGGCCTCTGGATCCTCCAAAGGGGAGGCGCCTCTGGCACGTTTGCGCTGCTGATTGGTAGGCCCTTAGGCAGTACTTCTCTGATATCCATTGCAGTGACCACTACTTCCTTGACCAGGGCCCCTCTGGGTACGCTGAGCGCATCACGAAGGTGATTCCTCGGGCATGGAGGCGTACAGTCCATATTCTATTCCTACTACTAATGCAAATAAACCTTGTTTTAAATTTGCTTGCCCTAAAGTTATCTGCAGCAGAGAGGAGTCTTTCAGAAGGTACGGTCGCCATCCAACTCCTGAGTCTCATTCAGCTCATATTTTTGCCCGGAATCATGCAAAATCTGTTCTTCAACTCGCCATAAATTCCTTCCTTTCACAGAAATGTGAAAACCTACCTAATTCTAATTCTTCTCGCTTTTTCTAGCACCCAATCAAGAACCCCTCCAACAGCTTTACTTCTTCTTTCCCTCCTCTTTCCCATTCCAACGTCTCAATTGCCGTCTCTTCTGATAAAGCTGGACTCTTTGCTTAAACTTTCGCTTCTAACTCAACCCTGGACGATTCTGGTGCTGTTTCTCCATCTCCTCCCTCTGCTCAATTACTTCTGAAATTAGAATCTCTTCCAAATATGTTTATTCTGACCTATTTCGGTTCAACTCTAGGAATGCGTACGGTCCTGATGGTGTTCCTCCTGTTGTTCTCAGGAACTGTGCTTCTGTGCTGACACCCTAGCTAGGCAAACTCTTTCGTTTTTGTCTTTCATCCGGTAATTTTCCCTCCCGTTGGAAGTTCGCTTTCATTTAGCTTAGCTTGTCCCAAAGAAGGGTGACCGCTCTCAACCCTCCAACCATTGTCCAATTGCTTTGATTTCCTGCCTTTCTAAAGGTTTTGAATCTGTCCTTAATAGGAAGATTCTTAAACACCTCTCTTCTCTCAATTTTATTTCAGATTGTCAGTATGGTTTCTGCAAGGGTAATTCTACTAGCGATCATCTTGTACATCTCTCTGAGTCTTGGTCATCCTTCTTTCGGAATTTCGGTGAAACCTTTGCTATTGCGCTAGACATATCAAAAGCTTTTGGTAGAGTCTGGCACAAATCTTTAATTTCCAACTGCCCTCCTTCAGTTTCTATCCTTCTATCTGCGCCTTCATATCTAATTTCCTTTCTGGTGGATCTATAGCGGCAGTTGTAGATGGCTACTGTTCTCCTAAAGCTATTAATAGTGGTATTCCTCAGGGCTTGCCCTGTCACCCTTTCTTTCCCTATTATTTATCAATGACCTATTCATCCGCATTTCCTGTCCTGTCCATTCCTGTGCTATTGATTGAACCCTTCACTTCTCCACCCGTTTCGAGTGTCCCTCTCAAGAAGTCCCTCCATGATTCGCATAGTACGGCTATGGTGCACCAGACCTCCGATCTTTCTAATATCTCAAATTGTGGCAGATAAAAATTTGTGGCTTTCAATGCCTCAGAAACTCGATTCCTTCATCCGTCTACTCGTCACAATCTTCCACACGACTATCCCTTTATCTTCAACAATACACAACTCAATCCTTCCTCTTCTCATAACACCTTTGGTATTTCCTTTGCTCATGCTCTTTCCTTGAAAGATCACATATACTGTCTTTCTAAAACAGCTTCTAAGAGGTTAGGTGTGCTGTACGGGCTCCGCAGTTTATTCACTCCCACTCAGTTGCTGTTTCTGTATAGGGTCTTGTCCGCTCCCGTATGGAGTACGCTTCTCATGTGTAGGGTGGCTCAACCCACACAGCTCTACTTGACCGGATGAAATCAAAGGCTTTTCGTCTCATCATTTCCTCGCCTCTTACTGACTGTCTTTAATCTCGCTCTCTTCGTCGCAATGTTGCCTCACTCTCTCTTTACTGTCGCTATTATAACGGACATTGCTCTTCTGAACTCTCTAACCGCATGCTTCCTCTTTTATGGAGAGCAACGCAGTTCTAGATTTTTTACACATTCTCATTTCCTTTTCTATTCAACTCTCTAACGCAACGATGAATCAGTATTTTCAATCTTTTATCTACTCAACTGGTCAACTCTGAAACAATCTTCCTCAGTCCATCCTTCCCCGTATCTATAACTTTCAATCTTTCAAACGCAGTGTGTCCAAACATCTCGAAAACCTTGGACCTTCGTTTAGTCTTTCTTCTTCTTCTTCTTCTATGGTGGTGGGGGGGGGGCGTTTTTGCGAGCTTTCGCCCTTGGCCCCTCCTTCCTGCATAAATAAAAACTATTTCAGCCAGGTTTACAGAGCTTAAACTTTATTTTCAGCGTACCGTTTTCCTCCAATTTATTTCGTTACTAATGCCTTTACAGAAAATAATAAACTCATCCTGTTCACTTTCATGTGTGTGTGAAGAGTTTGGGAGGTGGACAAGTTTTAAACTTGGAATTATAATTTCGTACTATATCTTTTCTTTGTATCTTTGCTGTACGTAAACTCTTGATCGAATCTGGCGGTGTTTAGTTGTATGATATATACATCTAATACCGCGTTATCACATTTCTTTCTGAACAGTTATAATACTATTATTTCCCACTCAATGTCATTCCTATTTCGATTCGCGGTCCGCAAGAATATAGAAAATTAGAAATTCACATGTGAGAACAGTTTTTTCATTTGAGAAATAATGTCACTCCTCTCATTCGCACTCGCGGTGAAGGCAAGAAATGAGAATAGCTGATGTTTCCTAACCTAACTGAATTTGACCTGACAAAACATTAGCCTAGCCTAACCTAACCTAACCTGGACCAAAGTGGGAAAGTCGAGCTGAGAATGAAAATGGCAAGAAATGGGAACAGATCGATTTGAAAATTGCCTCCTTTCAGATTCTCGTTCGTGGATTACTCATTCTTGAGCGCAAAATGAAATGGGAATAACATTGAGTGGGATGATACGTTATAAATACATCTAAAACGGTACCACTGGAATAACTAAAGACTCCTAAAGCACGGTTGTATCTTACGCATAAACCCGTGTAGTAGAAATTATTCTCATCATAAATAAAGTATAAAATCTCACATAATTAACTTAAATAATATGTGAACTTACGCAAGTAAAATTCCTGACTTTACAATTTGTATCACATCTAATTTTTCAAACTTCAAACGTCAGTTGTGTTCGGAGTTAGAAATTAATTAAAACGTTATTATACATAGTATATTGTTATCATTGATAGTATCAATCATGAAAAGAAATTTGAGATACATTTAAAAGCTTTTCACTGATACAATTTCTACAACTAATTAAATTAATTAATTAATTTTAATTTCCAATAGCATCTATATTAATTTAAGAGAATTATATTTCATACTTTATTCTATACAAAAATTATAGCATATAAACATAACGATTAATAATTTGGCATTGTTTTATTACGTTAGTATGTAACTTTTAAGGAAGTACTAAATAACTTCAAATAATAATAATAATAATAGTAATAATAATGTCAACAACAATTAATTTATTAAACAAAAAACTCATAGGCGTTTAAAACCTACATTTAATTATGTAATGTTAAAATAAAATTTCAATATGTGTTTGCAAAACTTAATTTACTTAATGGCCAATTATAGTTTAACATCGCAGTATAAATGGTGAAAGGCGTTTTTAGTATTTCATTACCTCGGTTTAACGCTGGACATCGCTAGCCTTCTTTAGAAAATAGACTTATTTTGTTAAATATATTGTTTAAAGTTTTAATCGATGCATTTAATACATTTAACATTAAGAACCCATTTGCCATTCTCTATTTCTCCATGAACTTGGGACTCAATTATTATTTTCAAAATAAACTTTAAGTTTATTTTTATTTCGTTTCGAAAAGAGTATTTTCCGAATCATTTCATATGTAAATGTTTGGACTGCTTTGAATCTGTTTACCGTAAGAGATTTTTTCTTCTTTATGGCTTCGCGTTCTAAGAAAGTTTATATTAATTAGTGAGGAGAGTCATAAAGTGGCACAACATTCAGGTCAACTAATGCGGCCCATTGCTCTAACTCCTCTTTATTATTATTATTATTATTACCAGCATCGTCAAGATTCGAACCCTCGACCTCAATGTATTCACTTCGCTTACAGGGAAACGATGTTACCCATTCAACTACAGATGGCCAGAGAAGGTTTATATTGTAGTTCACTGTGAAAAGGTCTTTACTATTGGAATTTCAAAAACTTGGTACATGTAGTACAAGTAAACAAAACTTGATAAGTACCTTATGGTCCTGCAGTAACACCACAGATTACAGAACAATAACTAGATAGGACACCAAATAGAGTTGTTTTACTTATAGCAACAACACTTTGCTATGAACATTTCTAAGAAATTATTTATTTTGAATTGATGCAAAGATAAAATTTGCAATACTTGTATACTACTAATGCTTAAGAATCATCGACATAACCTGACCGTTCTTTATAAAATTCTTAGCAACGGGCGGTTGCTGAGGAAATTAGTTTAACAGAAGTGGTCTATGTGGTTATTAGTTACTCTGTGGTAACTAATAGTCTAAAATTCAGAGATTTTAGACTGTCTTAAGATGACCGGGAGGAAGGGTTCAGCCACACATTATTCTGATACACGAGGTATTACAAGGCGTTCTACAGGGTGTCCCATAAGTCCGGCATCTTAGGAGAAATTCATATTTTTCTATTTCTACAAACCATAATTCATATTTTTCTCTTTCTATAGGTCATAATGTCTGCGAACAAGGAAGAACGAATCCAGATAATTCTACTCATAGGAAATCGGAGTCAAAGAGACTTCGCAACAAGTCTGCTAACACAACTCTATGTTATTGGCTCGCGGTCTGGATGCAGTCTGTTAAATTCAGCAGCGTCCTCTCTTTGACTCCGATTTCCTATGAGTAGAATTATCTGGATTCGTTCTTCCTTGCTCACAGACATTATGGCCTGTAGAAAGAGAAAAATATGAATTATGGTTTGTAGAAATAGAAAAATATGAATTTCTCCTATGATGCCGGACTTATGGGACACCCTGTATAAGAGTTAATGTGGAAGTTATAACGAGTGTGTAATACGAGTTACTCGGAACGTCAGTTTATCGAAAGGAAAATCTTCATATTTCAGGAACATTTTAATTACGAGTCTAATGAAGGACGAGGCAAAGTTTGTTAAAATGATTTTTAGGTTTTCTTCAATTATAACTCCAATGTCCGTAATTTTCTGTGACAAATTTAATTGCTTTACAGTGTAATTAGTTTTCTTTGATCCGAAAGAAGATGAAAACCAACTAAGTTTTAGGTCATCATCGTAAATGCTTATAATTAAAGTTTAATAAGTATTTTATTTATCATTCTAATTTTTGCATTTTATGAAAAGTTATGCAGCGCGTAGATAGATACTGTACAAATTATTTTAAAAATCAATGATCACACATTTTTTTCCAAATTCACCTTTTTTTGTCTCCTATTTTGAAACTTTTTTCATTACTGGTCGTCAATTTTAAAATAAATAACTTTTAAAACATGTCTGATTTTTTACTCTTTTGTAAATTTAATGAAAGAATTATAATGGCCAATTTTTAAACATTTATTTTGCGCGTGTGTGTGTGTGTGTGTGTGTGTGTGTGTGTGTGTGTGTGTGTGTGTGTGTGTGTGTGTGTTCAGAGTAAAATATATCGGAAAATTAATATCACAATCTAATTTGTATAGTTGGTGAAAACATTTAATTTGAATATTGTCCCTATATATAAAGGAGGGGACAGATCTCAAGCAAAGAACTATAGACCAGTGTCATTGACGTCCCACCTCACCAAAGTATTTGAAAGAATAGTTAGAGAGAAAATTTATGATTTCCTGGAGACATGGGAAAGATTCAACGAAAATCAGCATGGATTCCGATCAGGTAGATCATGCCTATCACAACTAATAGAGCACTACAACAATATCCTAGATGCATTGGAAGGCAATGACAACTACGGTGTATTTGAAAGAATAGTTAGAGAGAAAATTTATGATTTCCTGGAGACACGGGAAAGATTCAACGAAAATCAGCATGGATTCCGATCAGGTAGATCATGCCTATCACAACTAATAGAGCACTACAACAATATCCTAGATGCATTGGAAGGCAATGACAACTACGATGTTATATACACAGATTTTGCTAAAGCTTTCGATAAATGTGACCATGGTATAATAGCACATAAAATTAAAGACATGGGAATAACAGGCAAAGTGGGAAAATGGATCTACAACTTCCTTAGTGATCGTCTGCAAGTCGTCAAAATTCAAGGTATATCATCATCAGAATCGGAAGCACGCAGCTCAGTACCACAAGGGACAGTACTGGCCCCACTCCTGTTCATTATCATGCTAACAAACATAGACAGTGGAGTAAACAGCAATAGTATAGTAACATCCTTTGCAGACGATACAAAGATCAGCAGAAAAATCAGCGATGTATATGACGTGGAGGCCTTGCAGAGGGACACGAACAAAATATACAAATGGTCAGAAGACAACAACATGTCATTCAACGCCGAGAAATTTCAGCTCTTGAGATATGGTAGAAAAGAAGAACTTAAACAGACTGCATATCATGCTCCAGATAGACAGGAAATTCAGAGAAGCATGAAAGCGATTGATCTCGGGATAATAATGACAGATGATGCGAAATTCGAAACACAAAATCAGATAGCGATAAATAAAGCAAAAAGAGTCGCCGGACAGGTTCTAAGAACGTTCAAGAGAAGGGACAGGACAGTAATGATTCCCCTGCTAAAAACACTGATTATACCAAAACTTGAATACTGCTCTGTTTTGACGTCCCCATAAAAAGGAAGAAACTAATAAACTAGAAGAAACGCAAAAGCATTTCACAGCCAAGATTGATGGCTGCAAAGAACTCAACTACTGGGAAAGACTACATAAACTAAATCTGTACTCACTGGAAAGAAGAAGAGAGAGGTACATCATAATCTACATATGGAAAATGATCGAAAAACTGGTACCAAACCTAAAACTAAACCCAATTACCATTCAAACAACACTGGAAAATAGGAAAGGCAGAATGTGTAGTGTTCCCAAATTAAAGGCCCGACAAGGGACCTCCTCAACCCTGAAGGAAAATAGCTTGGTTGTCAGGGGGCCAAGACTTTTCAACCAGCTTCCTAAGGACCTCAGAAACGTAACGGGGGTCAAAGTTGAAGTCTTCAAGAAAAGACTGGATGCCTGGCTCAGGACAGTACCAGATGAGCCGGGCGTGCCTGGCTATGTACGGTGGAGAGCGCAAGAAAACAACTCGCTCCTCCACCAGGCCAGACCTAGAGGCGGGGCCACCAGCTTGACCTCCGTGTGAAGAGAGACCAACGCACGAAACAACATAAGGTTCATAAGGTAAGGTATAAAACCTATGTTCAAATTTGATTGAATCACCCGTCTTCACAGTTTTTTAGTTGTATCATAAATGACACGCACGCCATCTGTTTCGGTTAGAAAATGTATTCAAACTGTGAATGTAATTTGAGAACTGTTTTCTAAAAGAAAACAGTCTTACCATTTAAAAAAATAATGTAAAAAATAATCATTTGGTTTACTCTTTACGCGAGTCTATTATTACTACATTAAATATAATACGTAATCTCTCTGCCGTACAAGCGTACATTTTGCGCTTCCAAATTTACCAAATAAACTGTCGCGTAAATTTATACATATAGTAATAATAATACTAATAATATAAATACATTTATACGAGCTGATACAATAAGTGGGGCGTATAAATGATAAATATGTATATACTCGTGTGTATATATATATATAATATATATATATATATATATATATATATATATATATATATATATACGTATAATCAGACATATAAGCACGGAGAATAAAGTGCATGAAAGCTTTCGCGCATATCCAAAGTTTACTAACCTTTCTGTTGTTGGATTCCTGAGGCAGAAGCTGCTCCTGAGACACCGATCTTGAGAGGTCTGGTAGAGAATGAGAAATCATTACTGCAGGTTTTCTTTCCAGTATTGGTTTGGATTTTGTCCACGGGACGAACCCATCCTCAGAATCACCCTAAAAATTGAAGAGAATTAGAGAAAAATTAATATTATGATAGGAGGGACGACAAGCTTGACCTTCATGAAATGAGGAATCATCGCACGCAACATTTGAAAGGTTGAAAGGTATAGATTTTAAAGTAAAACAGCGATAAAATAAAATATTTCCAAAAAGTATTTGTATCCTGCATAAATATAGTATTCATATGCTATATTATAGTGAAAGTTTCAGTGATATGTATGTGTAGTAGTACTGTGTACGCAAAAATGTTTAAGGGGTAATGGGGATAGGGGATGATAAGAGGGGAGGGGTTGGGAAGGGGAAAGGAGTGCCAAGGGGGAGTAGAAAATTGAATATAGAGTAACCTAACCTTGAATATATGGAGGTGCCACAACCCCAATGCTACTATGAATATAGACTACTACAACTAGAGCCCGGATATTTCGGCACCAAAACCCCTTAAAAGGCAGGCAAAATAAACATTCAAAATAGGCATTTATAAATTTATAAATTTGCTTTCAAAAAAGTTTAATCTAGAATAATACCTTTATATACGCATAATACATATTACAAGGCCCTCAGTAAACAAAACGGTAGGTAATGCAAATATTATTTACACATAATAACAGTGATTTCATTTCCAAAAATAAAGTTTAATATAGAATAATACTATTAATACACGTATAAATAATACATATTGCAACGCCATTATAGTGAACAAAACAGAGGTATTGAAAATGTTGGTTACACAGTAATGACGAGGATTTAAATTTAAAAAAAATGTTTAATATAAAATAATACTACAGGATGATCCGTTTGGGTATGGATAAAATAAAAACGCTATGAGAATCTACCGAGAAGTGATACATGTGATCATAAATGTGGGAGTTTGTAGTAGGCTATGTCATCCGCTGCCAGACGTACGAGCGCCATCTGCTGTCATACTTATGAGACATATGCCAGTTTCGAAGATGACGAAGTTTGAGAGTGTGACAGCAACTGTGTGGTGCCACTGCACTATGGAGTAGTATTTAGGAGCTTTTCGAACACCATACACACGGCGAAACTCACGTTGTACCTCTCAGCTGCTCGCTGACTTGCTAATATAGACAGTGCTCGCTTCAAATGCTCAATAATATTGATTTAATTTTGATTAGATACAGACATTTTTTTTATGTATCACTAGCTGTGGCTTAAACGTGTTGAATAAAATGCATTAAAACTTCAACCCGGAAACAGGTGTTATTGTAACGTCTGATTTTTGAAACGCTCATTATATGTTTGATTATTATTAAGTGTTAGCATTGTTCTTTGTAGTTCGGCAAACATGGAGTCATCAAGTAGCACTGCAGTGTGGAATATTTTTCTTCTCTGTCAAGTGATTTTGCTCAGTGTCGTCTTTGCGAGAAAAACTATTCACGAAAAGGACGAGGAAGTACTAGTTTGAAAAATCATTTGCGATCCATGCATAAGGAACAATATGAGAAAATGATTGATGAAGAGGCTGAAAAGTTAATATAAAAAGAAAAATCAAAACGTTCACTTACTCCATTGCAGAAGGAGCGAAATCTATTGTGAATCAAAGAACATTTGAAAGCTGCCTTAAAAGAGTAAAAATTTGTGATGCAGATCATTCAAAATCGATAACACTGGATTATCGCATTTCCGAAATGATAATTGTAGATGATTTGCCGTTCAGTCACGTTGAAGAACTAGACTTCTCGCGCCTGATGGCTGAAACCGCACGACAATATAAAATGAAGCAGTCAGTTTTATACCAGTCTCATATGCAGTAACATACATATATACTTCAGTTTCAGAGGTGATGAACATCCTTCAGTCAATCAAAGATTTTAAGTTTGAATTTTAAGTTTGAATTTGAAAGAACTAACTTGGCGTTGAGTGCAGAAACTTTAGAAGAGCGCCACTCAGGTGAATACATTCCCCAGAAGTTTGACACAATGCTAGAGAAATAGGATATCTCTAATGACCGTGTTCACTGTGTTATGCGCGATGCTGGAGTAAATATGAAGAGAGCCTTTTTTTCTCTCAGGTGTCAACAACATTGATTGCACTGTTCACAAACTACAACTTGTCGTTAAAAATGGGCTATCTTCACAAAAAGTGGTTTGTGACATCATTTCGAAATGTCGAAGCATCGCAACTCATATCAATCATTCTACAATGGTTCAAGATGAGCTGAAAATAGTTGAAAAACGATTAGATCAGCCGCGGCTTAATGTCATCCACGACGTAGCCATAAAATGGAATAGTACGTTACATATTATGATGAAAAGAATATTTGATCTGAATGAGCCATTATGCCTGTATGCTGCAAATTCCAAAATACCACAGGTGAATAACTCAGAATGGAAGATCTTTAAGAATTGCGTGGCTGCACTGGAGCCGTTTGAATAAATCACAAAAAAACTTAGTGGATCTACCTCTTTGATATTGGAGGTAATCCCCTTATTGTTTCTTTGAAAGATGACTTGCGACCAGAAAGTGATGGCTCAGACTCAGAGACAGACCGAGGTCTCAGAAACATGAAAGAAAATATGCGAGCTGAACTGTCGAAGAGATCTGATGGCTAAGAAAGCACTGATATTTATACAGTTGCCACCTATCTCGATCGAAGATATAAGGGAAAATGTTTATCTTCTCATGTTACAAATCGTGTACAAGCAATAGTTAGTCGTCTTTGGATACCGAGACGAATCCAAACCCAGACAAAGACGACGAACCACCCGCTAAATGAGTGCGAAACGAGCCAGTAGCTTCGACAAGCAAAATTAGCTTCCAGTAGCGATGATGAAAATGAAGTAGAACCAACAAAAAGTTCAAGAGAAATGATTGAGCAGTACCACAAGGAGAAAAGACTTGGACAAGAAGAGGATTGTTTATCTTGGTGGAAGAGAAAAATAAAGTTTATCCTACTTTGAGTAAATTAGCAAGAACTTACCTTGCCTGTCCTCCATCAAGTGTACTCAACGAACAGTTATTTAGTTGCGCGGGTGTAATATATGATGAAAGGAGATATAGACTAAAAGGTGACAAAGCGAAAAAGCTGTTGTTTCTCAAGTACAATCTCCCAATTCTCGAATTCAAATATAGAGACTATTAACAAACTGAAAAGTGCATGACAACGAATGTGAGCGATATTACACTTATATGTGAAAAAGGGTAAATTACAATCTTTTAACCACTTCATTAAAGGGCGGAGGTTGGTGGGTTGCATTGCGAGTTGGGTCCTCGTCCCGTATCCTGGTAGCACACTAGAATAATGAGTGTGGCTAAAACTGGTAAATACTACAAGGTGATCGAAAAGTCCCTGTGCACCTGTCCACTTCCAACACAGTGCAGGTACAGGTTCACCACACTTCTTGCAAGTGTACAGGGACTTTTCGCGCACCCTGTGTATTGAAAGCGCATACCATAGCATCACTATTATTGGTAAGTACAAATATACTGTACAATGTTCATTCTACATTATACATAGCATGATTGCTTAGCTATATGGCTTTTTTGTGAAGTGATCAATGTGAAGTGACCAAGGGTTTTTACGTTATAAACACCTAAAACATGTTGGTAATAATGTGGGGAATCAAAAATCTATAATTTTTTATAGAAACCCTTATCGCATCCGCGGACGCGGATGTATAAAAGCTGACATCCGTTACATCACTTATATATATATATATATATATATATATATATATATATATATATATATATATATATATATACATACACAGGGTGTCCCATAAGTCCGGCATCATAGGAGAAATTCATATTTTTCTATTTCTACAAACCATAATTCATATTTTTCTATTTCTACAGGCTATAATGTCTGTGAGCAAGGAAGAACGAATCCAGATAATTCTACTCATAGGAAATCAGAGTCAAACAGAAGCCGCTGCTGAATTTAACAGACTGCATCCAGACCGCGAGCCAATAACACAGAGTTGTGTTAGCAGACTTGTTGCAAAGTTTAAGGAAACAGGATCCATAGAAGATAAACCACGCAGTGGACCTTCAAGGAGGTCCACTGACGATGATACAGCGACTGCTATCCTGGCTCATTTTAACAGAGGTCCCAATAAGTCTCTTCGCCGATTGTCCGCCGAGACAGGAGTGTCGAAAAGTAGCATCCATCGCATTCTTCAGGTTCACAAATGGCATCCATATAAACTTCAGATCCTACAGAAATTAAGCGAAGATGATCCCGACCGGTGGATGGAATTTTGTGAATGGGCTACGGAACAATATGCTCGGGATGCCAATTTCCCGTCCACCATTCTGTTCAGTGACGAGGCTGTTTTTTATGGAAATGGTGAGGTAAATCGACAGAACACCCGCTACTGGTCTCAAAACAACCCTCACTGGTATACCTCTTCAAAGGAACAAGGTGCATCTCGGGTGATGGTATGGTGTGGCATTTGGAAGGATCGCATCATAGGCCCCCTCTTTTTCGATGAACATGTCACTGGAGGCACCTACCTACGTATGGTCAAGGAAGAAGCATTTCCCAGTGTCTTGAACGAAGAATGAAATTTCCCAACATGGTTCCAGCAAGACGGCGCTCCTGCACATTACAGCACCCAAGTAAGGGAATACCCGTACCAACAATTCCCTGGTCATTGGATAGGATGTCGAGGGCCTGTGGAAAGGCCAGCTAGAAGCCCGGATCTCACGCCACTAGATTTTTATCTCTAGGGCCACTTGAAAGCTCTGGTATACGCAGAGAAAATTAGGAGTGTTGAACATTTGCGGCAGCGCATTATTGGGGCATGTAACACCATTACTCCTGACATCATTCACCGTGTGCTTGCTGACTGGACTGGGTATCACGTCTGAATTTGTGTATTGAAAACAATGGTGGACATATTGAGCACGTTCTGTAAATAAAAGTTTGTTTTGCCTTCTTTTATTATTTTTCCTATGATGCCGGACTTATGGGACACTCTGTATATATATATATATATATATATATATATATATATATATATATATATATACATACATACACACTCTTCTTGGTTGGAATTAATCGTTACCATTTCATTTTAAATGCTGCTATTTTAACATAAAATTATAAAATTAACACTTAATTCTACACCAACATTGACCCTTTCTAATCGACCAGAATGTGTGTTCATACATTAGTTTCCTAAAAAGCGATATGTTATTTGTATGACAAGTCATCTCTAACCTCACTTCTGTTAGAGATACCTTACCTCCTGATGAGTACAGCCCGACTCGTCTTTTATTTTTTATTTTATTGTTTAGGATTTGATGTTTTAATGTTTGTATTATTGCGATTCTTTCTTTTTTGGTTTGCTTCAATTATGTAATTTAAATGTCTTCAATTTTAGTATATATCTTGTATTCATAATTCTTATTATTCTTAAAAGGTTCTTTCTGAATGCTGGTACTCTCCGATACCACATCGGCAAAGAAAAAAACGTTCCTTTTAAATAACTCAGCTTCCACCAGATTCCTAACTTGAGCAAGAAGCTTTCCTGTCCATATTTATATATCCTCATTTATCTTTTCTTTTAGTCACTTATGTTTAGTTAATTTCCTTTAGCCATTCATTTAAGTTAATTTCCATATAGTTTAATTATATATCCTTTTGTAATACCTATTTAATTACTAACTTAGTTTTCATTATAAATATAATTTAAATTTTTTTATATTAATTTTTTTCATCCTAACCACTAAGTGTGACTTATAAATTCCAATCCGAGATTTATTAAGAACCTGGTCTCTTTTTGACATATATATATATACACACATATATATGTATATGTAAAAATGAACAATGAATAATTCCTATATAATCTTTATAATTCAAATATTCATTTTTACATTCGAACCAAAATCGCCTAACGCGAGTTTGGATGAAATTTTTATTTTTACTCTCTATTTTTGCAAGTCATTGCGTTCCAGGCTTGGGTTCAAGTACTTTTTCTCAAGTCTAAGTAAGTACAAGTACTTCAGGAATTTGAGAAAGTAAGTACAAGTACTTGATGTAGAAAATTTGGTCAAGTAATTCCAAGTACTTAATTGTCAAGTACAAGTACAAATACAAGTACTTTCATGGAAGAAAATTAAATTTATCCTTATTTGTTTACAATTTTATTGTTATTCACAAAAAATGAACGCAAACCCATCACAAAGCCCCTGTAAATATCACAAGGCTTATAGTTACACCAATAATACAAATAAGCAATGTTTCCCCTTAGCATGACCTCACTGACACTCTAAATGCCTAGCCTGAAAGTAAGTTGGTTCGGAATATGAAAGTGAATATATTAAACCCAGTTTAAATGTAAATCTGTCCCTTATCCTGAGGCAATAATATTTGTTATCACAAGTATTTCTAAATTAAGTGAAATAAAAAAATTATGAAACTGAATCAATCAACTGGTTGCAAAAAGTAAATTCAAGCACTTCACAAGGCCCATAAAAAAAAAATAATAATACTGTATTCATAACCATGAAGTCATTGACACTAAATGCCTAGCCACCCTTTTAACTCTGCACAGGATGTCGTACTCTTAATCTATTTTCATTTTATAACCATGCATCTACATTATTTGTACGTGTAATCATTGCACTTCACAAACATGACTATTTCAAAGTTATCATCAGTCATACGGCACTCATACCAATTTCGTCGAGATTCATTACCAAATGTAGTTTTTCATTACCAAATGTTTGAAGTACTTGAAAAATACTTGAAAGTACTTGAATGGTTTCAAGTACATTTCATCAAGTACAAGTACAGACTATTGTGAAATTTCAAGTACAAGTGCCTAAAAATTGGTACTTGAGTACCAAGTACAATAAGTACTTGAACCCAAGCCTGTTACATACATATACGCAACATCCACCTTTGGAGTGAAATTGAGTATAGAGAAAGTACGAGGGTACAGAAAAGGGGTTACTGTCAGTCGTCCCAGACACCTGAGTTTCAGTGAGGAAAAGAAGATGAGGTTTAGAGGAGGAGGGTTGGTGTTCAACAGATTGAAAATTTGAGAAAAGGCCACGAATGTTGCAGAAGTTTAAGAAAAGTGAATCAGACAGAGGTCCAGAACATCTCGAATGGGCGGTAGCAGATCCAGCCCCGCTGACCGGGTCTGCGTTCCCGGTATCGGTATGGGGGGAGCCAGAAGTGGGGACATTTATGGTCCCTTCCCCAGGGGACTCCGAGGCTCTTGAAGTTGATGCCATTTGTATTTTTTTTAATTTTGAAAAGATTATGTTGTGTGTAAGATGCATGTGTATGTAGTGAGGAATAGGGAGAGAAGTGTGTGTTTAAGAGCATGCTGGACTGCTTACAGGGTAGATGAAACACGGAAAAAGATCAGCTAAGGAGAACAGTGACAGGAGAAACGGGAGTTCCAGCTCTCCCTATCTTCTGTCTAACGTCCTCCCCGACATAATTTTCATGTTTTTCTTTTTCAGATTTTATGAATTAGAAAAGAATAAGTACATTGTAAAGTGTGCTGTAGCCTGTTAAGTAAGTGTAAAGTGCCCGGAGTGCTAGAACAGAGGATAACATTCACTTGGTTGAAAGTTACATCTTGAGTTAAGAACATCAACCCAGAACTCATCTCTCTCCAAGGGACAGGGCCGGATTAACCATATGGCAAAAGCGGCATATGCCCCCGGCCCCTTGCTTTCGGGGGCCCCGAGCTGCGAATGCATATCGCAGCATACCCCACGCGCACAAGCACACTGTACACGTCACGATCACAGTGTCTGTCGCTGCAGCCGTTGTTACGATTGCGCTGCAGATTATTGACGCTTTCGCCCGAGCTAGTAACCCGTAATCACTGATCTTTATATTACAATGCATGTAATTTTTTTTTGCAATTTTGCGATTTTTTAATGGAATTTTCACTTCTTCACAAATGGCCGACGTACATTTTCATTTTTCCTAACCACGACGCCCATGTTCGTAACCGAGGCAAGGGGCCCCAGTTATGAAGGGGCCTCGGTTTTTATTTAACCAGCTGAAATTAAATCTCAGATAATTATATTATCTCATATATAATATACTGTGTATATATGCTCGTATATCGGGTGGGCAAAAAAAAAGGGAGACCTTGAACATTGGCTGTAAAATCCCAAGTTATAGTCAGATTTCAATATTTTTTTCACACCCCACAACTAAGTAAATTTCCTATAAGGTGCGTGGGTTTCAAAGAAAACTAATGAAAATTACGGATTTATTGAACATTTCTTTATGCCACTGGAAATTCTCCATTTACACTACTACTGCATTGTCGAGTCGGCAAAAAAAAAGGGATACCTATTAAATTCTTCATATCGCGGCAAATTTGGTACATAGAACCATGAAATTTTAATATGTTAGTACTAGGTAATTTTATGGTTTGTATGCCATCTTTTAGCATTTTAGCTGAGAAATTGAATTTATGGCGAATATTCCAGAAAAATCTTGCTAATCATAGGTTCAAGTTGATAAATAAAGTGATCTTAACGTAAACCAACTACAGGAGGTTTGGACAAGCTTCTCAAGAAAATCGATAAAACAGGAGATATCAAAAGAATACTAGGTAGCGGTATTAAATTTGGCCACCAAACAGTCCTGATTCAAATCCTGTCGATTACGGCCTTTGGGAAAATTTGTCACAGGGAATTTATCGGGTCAAAGTAAGAAATGTCGCAAGAACAAATCAATAAAGCCATAGATGAATTCCGTCCTAGACTGTAAAAGGTTGTAGAAGTTCGTGGTGAACATATCGAGCAGTTTTTTAACATCAAGGTAGCACCATACGTGAGTACGTTGTAACTTTTTATCTGCGCATACAATGCAGTAGTAGTGTAAATGGAGAATTTCCAGTGGCATAAAGAAATGTTCAATAAATCCGTAATGTTCATTAGTTTCCTTTGAAATCCGCACACCGTATAGGAAATTTACTTAGTTGTGGGTTGTGAAAAAAATATTGAAATCTGACCATAACTTTGGATTTTACAGCCAAAGTTCGAGGTCTCCCTTTTATTTTGGCCACCCGATATATTCAGATGAAAATGTGCGATAAAATCTAAGAGCTTTATTTGAAGTAACTCCAAGAAAAACCCACCTGCGCCTTATCTAAGCATCAATTTATATAAAAATTTCAGTTTACTTTTGTGCGATGAATAGGTCTGTTCAATAGAATAATTCTTTGTAGGAGGAGTTGGTCGGGTCTGGTATCGAAGCACCGGGAATTCTCAAGTGATAGACTTTTTTTGCATTTTATTTTTATTTATGTTTCTAATAAATGGAAATTCTCGGGAATTTTGGGAAGCCGCTTCTCTCTCCCCTTTTTTCTTTGTTTTGCTTCTTCCTTTTTTTTCCATTATTAAAAGAATCCTGCTTGAGGGAGGCTAGTTAAGATAGAGTAGAAGTAGTATTGTTCACTTTGTAATAAATGTAGTAGGAGGCGCTGGTCGGGTCTGGTTTCAAAGCACTGGAAGTTCTCAAATGATACCCCATTGGTAGAGAAGGAAAGCTTGATGGGATCTCTCGGGAACCAAAACCTCCGAGTAGATGTTTTCAATTTTAGGGACGCTACTTAGGTATAGTGTAGGAATATTCGTAAGTTTTAGTTAAATCACGGAATATCTAACTTAGCTAGCTAGAGAAAGTTTATGGTTTTATATAGAAGTAGTGATGTTGCCTTTTGCAATAAATGTAGTAGGAAGTGCTGGTCGGATCTGGCTTCAGAGCACTGGGAGTTCTCAGATGATGGGAAGCTTGATGAGATCTCTTGGGGGTCGAAACCTCCGAAGAGTCATACTCATCTCCAGGGAAGCTACTTAATTATAGTGGACCTTTAGTTTTATATATTGTACATCAAATTTCGCAGTCAAAATAAATAAATTTCGTAAATGAAAATTATGCATATTATGCATTATTACTCCCCATTATGCATGGGGAATTCTTAAATTGTAGGTCCAGCCAGTTGGAGGTACCCTCTGGACCAGTGCTCTTTTATTATTGTTTAAAAATTTCCTCCTACACTTAATCCTCTCCCCACTTTAGAGAAATTCCTCTCATTGCTTTGTACCCCACGTAGCATGATCAACCGCCGAGCAACTAATTTTTTGTCACTTTTTATCACTCTTGAATTCGCCACAGTTGCAACAACGGAACGGGTGATCACCCATGAAATACTTTCATTCTCTATAAAGGACAAATACACGGGGATTGAAACGGGGACCCTCCACTGACATTCCTCGTCGAAAAGGAATTTCGTGGATGACAACACCGCGAAGTACTGTATGAACAACTCAATATGTTACTTGCCGCATAAACACCTATCATGGCAGGAGACCCAAGCTGAATGCTCGTGACATTCAAAGAGTTCGCAGACACATACACATGACAGACATCCAATTATAGAAAACACGCTCAGACACTTGCCTACCTTGTTAATAGACTAGATAAATGTTTTATGGAAATGCATAGTATTATCTGGGTAATCGGACGCAATATGTGATAAATCTTCGGTGAGGTGGCTTTGGCAGGCTACGGAGAAATGCTGCAAATGATGACTTCTTGTACATAATAAATAAATAAAAAATCCCTTAAAAAATGCATGGCGTCGATTAGATTAGTAGTTTAGTATTCAGGCTATCCTTTATTTTCCGCTGTCATCTAGTGCTTAACTGGGTACATGAAATAAGTGTAAACATGGTGTGAATGAACTTTGAAGCCATTCTTTTCCTTATACTCGTACTTTTTCCTACTTTCCTATGAATCTTCTTTCACCACTATTTTCTGTCAGCAGTGGCTGGCGGAGGAGGGAGAAAGAGCTTTGTCTGTTCTATACTTTACTATTATTACTATTCCTGGGTGAAAGCTTTACACGTCTATGAGTGTAAGCATGGTATAAGTTTTCAGTGTTCTTTTTTCATTGCTATTTCTAACTTTTCTTCTTCCTTCTTGGGCTAGCCAAGTGGGTCTTAGGGTCTTTGTTACCCTGTCACTCTGTAACAACAATAGTAATATCAATATTACAATTTATTATTGTTTTTATACAAGTTGATGGTGCACACCAGTTGCTAAAGGAAGTATACATACATACATACATACACACATACATGTATATACACAAAGAAATACAAAGGACACCAAACAGCAACAGACCGGTTGGTCCCTCTGAGGCTGTCTGTTTAAGAAGAAAAGTTAAAAGTAGTTGTGTACTGATTAATCGGCATCGGACAAATTTAGCCGATTCTCTCACCGATTCTTTGAAAATTAAAAAAATTCATTACAAAGCAAAATCTATATTTATAGAAAATCGAACAGACAAAAAACACTATTTAGAATAATTTATACTAATTTGAAAGTGTAATTATATAAAAATATTTTACATTCACGAAAAAGGCACAGCTTAATACTGTAAGTTAAGGTGCCCATAAAATTACATTTTCTCTAACTAGCTAATCTCTAAATATTATAAACTATTGTAATCTCAACTATTGTAATGCAACGTTTTGCATTTATCTATTAAAGTTCATTTGCCGAATTTTCGCCCACTCGAGTAGTTTATTAATATGTTCTTGAATCTGCAAACGTTCTGCCGCTGATTTTGTTCGTCCCCCTAGTTTGGTATTTTCTGCAAATTTTGAAATTATACTCTTAGTTCCTTTGTCGATGTCACTGATATAAATAATAAAAAGAACAAGTCCCAGAACTGATCTCTGCGGCACGCCGGTAGTTACGCTTTTCCAGTTAGACGCTTTGCCATTAATGATCCCTCTTTGTTTACGGTCACTAAGCCAATTTTCGATCTATTTGAGAACATTACCATCAATTCCGTGAGACTGGAACTTAGCTAATAATTTAATCTTCTATGTGGCACTTTATCAAACGCTTTTTGAAAATCGAAATACAGTATGATATCTACTTTTTTCCTCCCGTCATATATATTTACAATACCATTAAAGAAATCGAGCAGATAAACAAGACAAGAACGATTACGTCGAAAACCGCGTTGAAAATCTTTTATTAATTTATTCATTTCGAAGTGATTAACGACCGTCTCCACAAGCTTACCAACTACTGAAGTCACACTAATGGGACGATAATTTCCTGGAAGCGATTTGGTCATTTTTTTTAAATATTAGCGTAATGTTTGCAAATTTCCAATCGAACGGAACTTCTCCAGATTGTAACGACTTATTATTACCAGCTAAACAGGGTCCTACGGGCCCATTTAGCTAGACCTGCGGTGCTGGGGCCTTCGGACCCAGTAAGTGGGGGGCTGGAGCACAGATATGATAACAGTTGCCTGTTGCTCTTGTGCACGATAATCATCATCCTCACGCATTGACCAGTGTGCTTGAGCATCTCTCTCACGTTCCCAATTTCTGAATTCTGGATCTTGTCGCTTGTTTCTTTTCCTCTGGGCATCAGTTTCTTTTCCTGACACTAATGTACCTTGCTTCCTTTTACGTTCCATTATCTTTGACTATGATGAAAGACTGGAGCAACAAATTTTCTTTTTATTATTATTATTATTATTATTATTATTACGGGCGGCAATGTGAAGCTTAAGATTTTCATGACTGCGTTCTTTTCTGTAGTTTTATTGGCCAAATAACTGAACCGACAGTAATTGGGGGGGGGGGGGCTCCTTTGCTTTGTTCGAAAGTTTAATGGCGTTCACGCTCACCAGCTTAAGCGGTCTACCCGCGTCCGTATAAAGACACAGAGGAAACGAGTGACAATAGTAAGAAAAGGAAACTAATGAAAAGAAAGCGAAGAGTACGTAGAAGGAAAGAATGTTTTTTAAAAATCACGACAGGGGCCTTTACGCCCAGTAATTCGTGAGGCGGGGGGGGGGGGGGCTGGTCACGCATATATTTTCGTTCATTACTCATTACCCCTTTCGACCATAGGAACTTTGGTCGAAATCGGTTCAGAAACGTAAAAGTTTTATCTGCAGACAGAGAGACAGACACATTTTTGGTACACTCTCTTTCTTTTACGAAATATTGTTCTCTTTTGCCTCTCTAGCCTCTTTCCTTTTGGCTGTGATTTCGGAGCATATTTTTCTAAAATTCTCAGCGTTTTTTCTTTCAAGATTGTTAGCATTTCTTCAGTTGTTTTATTCTCTAAAACTGTTTTCACTCTATTTGGGCTATGCACGATCTGATTGCTTCCCAATTTATAGTCTTGGAGTTTAATTTAAAGGCCCCAAATTTGCTTCTTTCCTCAATATGTGCATTGTCTTTTAATGTTGTCGTCATATTTGTTGATATCTCGATTAAGTTGTGGTCTGAGATAATGGTTGGGGTTGTTTTTATATCAGCACTCAAGTTCGTGTTATTCGTGAATACCAGATCTATGCAGTTATTCTGGTATTTTGTTATCTCCTGTGTCAGCATAAACTCATTTGTGAGAGCCATCAACATTTTTGTTTGCTCCTGGTCTGCTCTTGTGCCCCCCTTGTCCTGGTATATATATATATATATATATATATAGGGGACCATTCTGAGTTCAATCCCATGTTCGTCTTTGACGAATTGCGTTCTAATATTGAACCCAAAATTCATTAGTTCTGACATCGCAGAGTGTGCAAGCTTTCATATCCGCAGTAACCCCATGTAATCCGCAGTAACCGCATGTAATCCGAAGTAACCCCCTGTAATCCGGTGTAACCCCCTGTAATCTCAAATTAAATCATTAAATGCGATATGTATATGAAAATATGCTCACCGCATGAATTCTTCGACCCCCTCCCCCCACCGTTGTTGTCAGCATCACGCTATGGAAGGCGAGCGTCTATAAACACATCGGTCTTTTAATTTTTTATTAATAAATTTTACTAAAATCTTTTACCATTCCCGTAGATAAAGCATAATTGTGTCAACCTATATACCGCCCGTCTTCTCTTAGCCTAACCCACTTCCACACCAAATTTCAGCTGTCTCTGATCACTATTTATCTTCTTCCAAAAAATCATGTAAATTGATTGTTTCGAATGTAAGATCCATTTGCGCTCTATAACTTCCTTCCCAATCCATTCCCTTTTGTACGGGTTCAACCCTACCTTCACGCCGCCATCCTGGCGCCTCTAGGTCCTAAAATTATGCTTTATTATCAAAAGAAAAATGTAAACTCCGCAGAAACTATTTCAATCATGATTGGTTCACCCCCGGAACTCTCCCGAGTCACAATTTCCCAATCGCGGCTGTAAGTTGAATTTACCTCCGTCCAAATTTGAATGTCAAGAACTATCATAGGCGCTTGCTGATAAACTCCTCCCGTAAGAGGGTGACCCTTAGTTTACCTCGTCTCCGCCTACCCCGAGGTTTTAAAAGCCCCGAGAGCGTCGGTAACGAGGTTCTTTGCTCTCTTATTACTCCCAACCACGCAGGCTCTGTGATTAATTCTGTGATTAATTGTGCAGTGGCACTACCTCGTCCAAATCAAATTAAATCCAATTTATAAACTCTGCCCCAGATTGCTTTTAAGAAAAACAGCAGCATAAATTCTATATTGTGCTTCTTAACTAATTTTACGATTTATTTTATATTAAACCTCACCTTGAGACTCATATAGCCTTCACTTCGTAAAGTTAAATAAATTATAAAATTGTACATTGTGCAACTTAACTGATTAAATTATTTTTAATCATATAACTTTCACTTCTGAAATTTAACCAAAATTAATTGTTCTTATCAAAAGATTGTGAAATCGAAGTGAGTTAATAAAAGCCCTGTTAAAGCGAACTCCGTTTTTTTCCATTCACCGCAAAACTCAGTACAGATGCAGCTATTTCTCCCGAAGTCTCCACCGTGCTCCGTGAACGAAATCAGGAAGCACTTGAAGGTAACCTTTCCGAACTTTACAGCTAACCGAGGTAGGAGTGGTCAGTGGAGACCACAAACATTTTATTACAAGGCGTGTGAGCCTGGTGCGTCCACTAATGTTGCCGTGAGACGCGACACCTCCAAAGAGTTTTTTTGGAGTTCTCGTAACCCAAGAGTGACGTTGTCCGTCATCCTTCGGATATAACTCCGACTCCAACCAAGGGGACCACCTCCGGGATTCATAGTCCATCGTCTTCGTCTACATTCGAGCGACCCATTAGGGAACCCGCTCGACATATATATATATATATATATATATATATATATATATACGTACAGTCGTACATATGTCCATACATACACACATACACACACACACACATATATATATATATATATATATAATATATATATATATATATATATATATATACTGTAGGCTCTGCATATAGATGTGTATATATATCTTTACTTTTGCGCCAAAAGAGGGGAGTCAGAGGGTCATCATTGCATAAATTATAAATTTTTTAACTAAAAAACTAATTTTTATTTAAAAATAGTGGTGGCCATAGAACGGAAAAGATCCCTTCTCTCTGGCTTCTTTAGTTCCTGACTTTTGCGCCAATATACATATAAACGCATCAGTTTCAGATTTTAGATATATTTTTGACAAGTTTATACCTCGTAACCTCGTAGAAGTTCCGTGCGTCGGTCTCTCTTCACACGAAGATTTGATTTTTCATTATTAAAAACATATTTGTATTAAATCCATAGTTTGGCTTTTGGGCGCAGGGGCACCATCTTATCATTAGCCTATATATATATATATATATATATATATATATATATAATATATATATATATATATGCAGTGGTGGGCACGCGCAACAATTTTTGTAGCGCCGCAACCGCAACCGCAACTCTGCTGAAATAGTTGCGCCGCACGCGCAAGCGCAACCCTTTTCAAAAAGTTGCGCCGCAAGCGCAAGCGCAACCAAAAATGTTGCGCCGCAAGTTGCGCCGCAACTTTTTGCGGCGCAACTGCCCACCTTTGCATTTAACGTATATCTGCAGTGGTGGGCACGCGCAACAATTTTTGTAGCGCCGCAACCGCAACCGCAACTCTGCTGAAATAGTTGCGCCGCACGCGCAAGCGCAACCCTTTTCAAAAAGTTGCGCCGCAAGCGCAAGCGCAACCAAAAATGTTGCGCCGCAAGTTGCGCCGCAACTGCCCACCTTTGTATATATGTATATATACGGTAATGTAAAGAACGACGCTTGTGTAGAAGAGTGTTCCGCACAAGATGAGGAGGGAGAACGAGCAAATGAAAAATAGGTACCTCCCAGGAATCGAACCCAGGATCATCCAAATGCCGGTCGGATATGTTAGCCACTACACCAAGGACCCCGATTAGTTTCGGTCTGACCCTCTAGAAATGTGACAATTGCATGTAAAAACGCTAATTATGAAGTTTCATGAGAAAATATTAATATTTAAAGGTCGCTCAAGGACATTAAAATTTTGATTACGCGTCGTTACTTTTTCAAAATTGAAATGCGCTTCCTTTCTATGACTCACCCCAGTATCATCTCAGTCGCCTTAATGGTAGGATGTGTTTGCATTAGTGTGTGTTATTTTAGTCTTAATAGGATATGTGTGTATTAGTGTTTTTTATTGCATAATAACTACAACACTTATTTTTTATTTTCAGGTGTAAATTTATACAGCAAAATACATTTATTATCTAATGATGGAGACTCGAAAGAAATCTAAGGTTTACTTGATTGACAAGTGTGAGAATGATATTAGAGGTGGTAAATTGCCATCAAATCTTCAAGGTCTGTCCTTTTTCCTTCATTTACATATAAAAAAGATGATGATAAGAGAGGCTTCGTCAATGACAACTGGAAAAATTGAGGAGTTTTGGAATCGTGCCTGAATTCCAACTCAACACAAACAGGACGCAATCAGAAAACTGGAAAAACTCTTCTCACGATGGAAAGCGTTGAAGAAATATGTATCCCGCAAGATACAGGCTAAGAATGAGAGCATGTTCAAGGACTGTTTTCACGGCCTCTTTGCTATCGCTCATGCAAATGCCCTCGACATAATCAAAATAGAGGAAGATAAGCAGTTTCTCATTGCTCAGCGTGAAAAAGGCCGTCGTGGAACAATGTCTTCTGTTAATATTGTCCTACATCAGGAGGAGGCAAAGAAGGAGAAACGTGTGTTGAGCGAACAAAGTCGAAAGCGAAAGGCAGAACAAAGAAAGGATTCATTGTTAGATTCTGTTACACTAGACAGCAGCAGTTCATCGATGTTTGAGGAAGAGGAATCAGAACCTGAAGCTGCCCTGGAACAAGTAGGCAGAAATCCCCTTTCAAGCTGGGAAGAAAAAGAAGTCATCACGCCTGGTCTCACAGCAGTTCTACATCGCTGTAAAGTATCTGATCGTGCTGCTACTATGATTATTACGGAGTCTGCGAAAAGTCTCAGCCATGGTATCCCTGATCTTGCTGTGAATCGAGAGACCATCCGACGTGAACGAAAGAAGCAAAGGGAGGCACTCTCTATGACCATCATGAAAAACTTTAAGCCGAATGTACCTCTTACTGTACAGTGTACACTGGGATGGTAAATTATTACCGGAAATTACTGGAAATAAAAAAATTTATCGTCTTCCTGTCATAATTACAGGTCAGGGAGTACATCAGCTTCTTGGCGTTCCAAAGCTCATATCTGGAACTGGGAAAGCATAAGCTGCAGCTGTTATTGAAGCTCTCCGTAAGTGGGATATTGAAGAAAAGGTCCAAGCTATATCCTTCGATACAACTAGCTCCAATACTGGTCTAATGGCTGGGACTTGCGTTATTTTACAGCAGATGCTGAAACGTGACCTACTCCATCTGGCCTGCAGACATCACATCATCGAACTTTTGACTGCAGCAGCTTTTAAAGAATGCATGGGCCCCACATTAGCTACAGACGTCCAACTTTTTAAGAGATTTCAAGGAAAGTGGGACGACATTGATCCAAAGCGGTATGAAGACTCCACCACTGATGAAATTGCCACTTCTGCTGTCGCTGATGTAAAGGAAGGTCTCACTAGCTTCTCTAAATCTGCAATGACTACAAAAATCCAGCGAGATGACTATAAGGAGCTACTTGAACTGGCATGTCTGTTTCTTGGTGCTGTCTCTAATCGCGGTGTACTTTTTCATGCTCCCGGAGCGATGCATCAGGCACGATGGATGTCAAAGGCAATCTATTCCTTAAAGATTTGGATGTTCAGATCACAATTTAAGTTAACAAACCGTGAGGAAAGAGGACTTCGCGACTTTTGCATTTTTATTGTATGCATCTATGTGAAAGCTTGGACCACGTGCCTTTGCGCCATTAGTGCTCCCCAAAATGACCATCTCCTACAGTCACTAATAAAGTATTCAAATATCCATCCACGCATTGCCATGGTAACTTCACAGAAGATGGCAGCTCATTTATGGTATTTGTCTGAATAGCTGGTGGGTCTTGCTTTTTTCGATGACGATGTCCTCCCTGATATCAAAAATCGCATGGGCATATCTATGACTAGTGTTGATGGACAAGAGAACCCTCCAAAGCGTGTGGTTATTGACCTGGATACTGTGAAAGAAAAAAGTTTGGAAAACTTTGTAACAAAAAACACAAAATCATTGTTCACGAAGCTCAACCTCCCAGATGAATTCTTGGAGAAAACCTCTGAGCAATGGGAAGAGGATACCCATTACCAGACTGCGAAAGAGACTGTAAAAACTCTAACTGTAACAAATGACTTCGCTGAACGTGGAGTTGCTCTCATCCACGATTTTTATAGATACCTAACCAAAGATGAAGAACAATTCCAAAAGCATACCTTGAATGGAAATAATGATTAATCATAATAATTACCCTACTGTCTGATGTTAATGTACTTCATCTTAATATTATATTATGATAATGTCTTGTGCACTTCCTGCTAATGTAGGAACATAATAAATTGTTTAAATACATTTGGAAATTGTTTATATTCACACTTTCTGAGAATCTCGTATCCAATACTTCGAAGCCGTTGAGCGACCTCTAAATATTAAAATATCTCAATAAAACTTTGTACACAGTGTTTTTACATCATATGGCATACTTTGATTGGGTCAGAGCACGGAAACTTAAAAGTTGAAAAATAAGTGACACCCTAATATATATATAATATATATATATATATATATATATATATATATATGAAAATTATTTCACGAAAGTAACACGTGAAAAATATTTATGATGAATAAAACCACGAAGGAAAGGAAACACAAAACGGTGCTCAAGCGCTTTCGTCTAATGACATCCTGAGGATGTCATTAGACGAAAGCGCTTGAGCACCGTTTTGTGTTTCCTTTCCTTCGTGGTTTTATTCATCATATATATATATATATATATATATATATATATATATATATATAACCTCTACAAACAGACATGATACAAGTGGTCGGAAGACAACAATATGAAATTTAACACCGATAAATTAGTCAGCTACAAGGAATTCAGAGAAGCTTCACAGCCAAGATCAATAGATACAAAAAAACTAAATTACCGGGAAAGGTTACGTGAATTGAATTAAACTTATATTCATTGAAAAGAAGAAGAGAGAGATACACCATTATTTACACTTGGAAAATAGTGGAGAAACTAGCCCCTAATTTTACTCTGAACCCTATACCCCGCCCCCAAACAAGAGTGAAAAGTAGAGAAGGAAGACTGTATCGTGTTCCAAAATTAAATGCTAGACAGGGATCATCCTTAACCCCGAAGGAAAATAGTTTTGTTGTGAGAGGACCAACACTATTTAACCAGCTGCCCAAGGAACGAAGGTACGCGAGTGGTGTTGCGGTGGACATCTTCAAAAGAAGATCAGACGCCTGTCTCAGAACAATCCCCAATGAGCCGGGCGTACCTGGCTATGTGAGGTGGAGAGTACAAGAAACCAACTCTCTACTTCACCAGGCCAACTCGAGAGGAAGGCCGACAAGCTTGACCTTCGTGAAATGAGGAATCATCGCACGGAACATTTGAAAGGTTGAAAGGTATATGCGTATTAATCTTAAACAACAGAAATGGAGTTATAAAAAAAATCTCTTTCGGGTGAGGGGAAAGGGACTACAGTATATACTGAGAATTTTGGCGTCAACATGGTAAACACTTCGGATATTTTAGAGAAAAAGTCTGCAAATGGTTGTAAAATATGTCGAGTCCGTTCCCACGAAATTGCCGAAGATCACAAAAAATGAAGGGAGATGAATGGATTATTAAGGTGTATTTCTGTATTTTCAGAATAAATTGACGTATAATAATAACTGATTTGCGTGATAAAACATTTGTAATCTATTTCTGTTAATTCGAAAGGCACATTTGAACATTTTTTCTCCTTGGATAATATGCACGAATTCAAAGCAGCATAACTTGAAAAATTTCCAAATATTAATCGTCCGTAATCTTTTATAAATGGAGAGGTTTTTTTACAATAGTATGAAAATTGTTTTATTCTTACAATAACTACATTTTTTTTTTTTTTTTGTGGGGGTCCTAAATCTTCATTGAAGTCTTCGAAGGTTTTTCAGGTCTTTCGAGTCTTCCAAGAAATATTTATCTTCACACACCATCTTGTCTCCTAAAAGGAAGCCAATTACTTTATGAAAAAATATTAGTTCAATGACAGATTATATATGGATATTCTTTTGATAAATGGGAAATATCATGCACTGATTTCTTCATTGAAGTACTGTACTTACTTCCCCATTCTTGTTGTCACAACGAAATGCAAGATTTCTGATATTGCAGCGGAGGTTTGCAATTGATTTTTTGCTTTTTATCTTCGGAACAGTTTGTGATAGTGTTCCCTATTCTGAATTTCGTATTTACTCTTCCTTAATTTTATCAATTTTATGTATATGCTAAGCTAAATTGTTTTGCTTTGCCACTGAAATATTGCAATATGCAGACAGTAGGTTTTCTTTCGTCATAATCTCTGGTTAAATCGTTGTGTTTATACTTGGTTTCGATATCGTAAATTCCGAAGAAGAGTTATATTGTTACGCTTTGAGTTTCTATTCTTATTCTTATTATTTATTTTTCTCTTATGGCGCCGCACAGTCTGGAGGGTTCCCCTCTTCATCAATTAACATCAAATTTTCAGGACATGTAGAGACCGGATGTCGTTCCCAGGGTAAACAAAATATCCCTGATAGGACTCTCTTAGCGTTGGGGTAATTGTGTTAATTTTTTTATTTTATGGCCAATTTCCACTAAAGTCGCTGAGTTGTTAGATTTTTAGAAGTACTCGTAAGTTAACTGCATTAAAATTTCTTTTCAAGATCATTTTTTTTTGGCGGAGGGGTAACTATCTTAATATTTTTCAATATGAATTAAGATAAAATTTTATGTATTCAACGGATTTTAACAAAGTTTATAGGATTATTACATTATTTATAGGTGCTATAAGAAGCCTTAATTGTTTTCTCGAAATTCACTGCTTTCAACGTATTGGCAGACTATAGTCCATATGACAAATATTATTAATACAAGGACAGTTCACATACTAAGGATAGAAATATATACAATTGATTAAAAATAATACAGTAATGTCGGAGTTAAGTGGGCTACAGACAGACGTTGTCGTACCAAGAATTCCATATCTTAGACTTAGAGGATAAACGGCAGGACTCATGGATAGTTTGGATAATCGGGTTGGTTGATTTTTAATTCTTTGCATGAGACTGTACTGAGCACGTCTTGTTACCTCCGGGAAGCTCGGGACATTACGGGTAGCAAACATTTGCGAAGCTGAGCATCTCGGGGGTAATTTATGTAAGAGTCAAAAAGACCTGTTGTACAGCAAATATAGGGTTCTGCCAGAACCTTTTTTATAATTCACGCAGAGTTGCTGTCCGCATATATTACTGCAGAAAGTATGAAAGAGAGTGTCTTTAGCTTCACTTGTACAGAACCGGAAGTTCCTTATAGTCATATTCGCTTTAGCACAAAGGCTTCGAGATTGTTTTCTTATATCTGAGTCATCACTCAAGGAGCTGGTGATGGTTTGACCGAAATACTTAAATTCTTGTACTTCCTCAATTATTTCACCTCTCATTTTAAACCTAATATCAGCTGGCTGATTACAGCTTTTAGGATGAAAATGTATAACTTTAGTTTTTGTAACATTTAAAAGAATATCATGTTTCTGCGAATACACTTCGCAGACTTTTAGTAGCCGATCCAGACCTTTAATAGAGGGACTTATTTACACCATATCATCGGCATAAACTAAGTTATTTATCCTTGTGTTATCTATCAACATCCCACTGTTGCCTCATTAAGTAAAGCAATTAATCCGTCAATATACACATTAAACAGGATAGGAGAGAGCAAGGAGCCTTGTCTCACCCCGCAAGAGGAGCCAAAGCATTCGGCTAGTACATTGCCCCACCTCACGGTAAAAGTTTGGTGGGAATACCAAAATTTCAATAAATTTAATATGTACATGGGAACCTTCCTGTCTTCTAGTTTTTTAAAATAAAATATTGTGGTTCACTCTATGATATGCCTTACTTACGAGTATATCTAGGAAATAGCTATAAATAGTTGAATTAGTCTGTGTATTTAGATATTATTTCTTTAAGTACATAGATACACAGGTCGGTTGATTATTATTATTATTATAAAACAGTGTACGAGCATTATTCAACTAAAATAAATAAATAAGGTTAAAACTAGTGATGGATCGAATAACCGCAACCGCAACCACAACCGCACTACAACCGCACAAAAATTCACAACCGCAACCGTAACCGCAACCGCCGTTCCATAAGTGCGGTTGCGGTTGTAAAAGCTTAGTTAATTTTAATTTTAGGTTAATTAGAAATATTTCTTTTTTTAAAAAGAAAATGATGGGTCTCCTTATGCGTGCTTAAACGTGACGTCATACGGCTGTCGTAGTAAAATTGGTTTAAACGATGATCCTCTTCAGTGGTGGAAAGATAACGAACTAAAATACAAAGAACTTGGCTGTATTGCAAGAACATATCTTGCTTGCCCTTCAAGTAGCATTCCAAGCGAGCAGCTCTTCAATGGAGCGGGAACGTTGTACGATGAGAGGCGTTGCCGCTTGAAAGGTGAAAATGCAGCAAAAATATTATTCTTGAAATTCACACTGCCTGTCATTAAGTTTGACATCAGTTTTTCAAATGAATAATAATCCATAACTTTCCAATGGGTGGAGGCTGGGGAAAGTGGTAGGTGGGATGAACAGTGCGATGGGTCCTCGTCCCTCATCCTGGTAACACACTTAGTGCAAAATATGGTTTTAATTAATTTGACCTATTCTTTCATAATAGCTATATAAGTTTAGAATATACTTCATTTAAATAGTATTTATTTAGTAAATACCTTATGTTGAACACAAGTTTTGCAACACACAAATAGCGGTAGCGGTGTATTGCAAAACTTGTGTTCAACATAAGGTATTTACTAAATAAATACTATTTAGTATATATTATGTACCAAGTGTGGCTAAATCGCACTATAGTGGCTAAATCCAGTTAATAATTACGCATTTTTCCTAGTATATGATAACCGCAACCGCAACCGCGGTTGGAAAAAATTCGACAACCGCAAACACAACCGCAACCGCGGTTGTGAAAAACCGACCACTCGATCCATCACTAGTTAAAACTGTACTATAAATGGGAAACAACTGATCTAATTTTAGCAAATTATTTCTATAATGAAGGAAATTCTTTTTTCATTTTAGCAACTTTTTTTTTTAATGAAATGAGCTTGGTATACAAAAGTAAAATATAACATGACACTATTGATCAGATAGATCAAATAGACAATATTGATCAGATAGATCAGGAGACAGTACTGATCAGATTGCAAAGTGATGTCGAAATATTTGACATTTTAACGAAACTTTTTGAATTTGTTCTTTCCACGCCAGTTGTCGGCAACGAGAGTCAAACGTACCGTACGTAGTTGGGGCGACTTTATCGTCGGGTCAAGGTTACTGGCGCTTGTATATAAGTAATCAATTAATTAATGACTTAAGTAATTACTTGAGTAATTTATTAAGGGGTGATTACGTATGTAATTTCCGAGGTATGTTATTTATTTACTAAAAACGTAATTTAGATATACATTATACACCCTAATATAGCACAGTAAATTTAGGTACGTTAAAATTAACTTAGGTTAGTTAGGTTAATTAGGTAAGTTAGGAAGTTAAAGTTAGGAACGAGATGTAGAAAGGATGTAACGGATTTTCGGCAAATATTTAACTTTTATCATTATTCTGCAACAAGTGGTTTTCTAAATTTTAGTTTAATAAAATTACAGTTTAAAAAAATTTTTAATTCTCGTAATTGTGAAAAGAATTTTTTTTAATAAAAAAAAAAAAATGCAGTGTTGCTATTATAGGTAAGTCGAGTCGGCGGGCCAGACAATGGTAGTCCGCGGGCCTCCAGCTGCCACCCAATGCTGTTCACTGTTCATGGGCGGGAGAAAGGGAAGGGAATAAGAGAGCTTTTTGAAGAGTACATCTATACTGTATACTAAATGCAAAAAACTTCACTTTTTTTACGTGAAGGTCAAAATATGAGAATAAAAACCCACTCTAATAGACAGAGTTTATTTCCACGACAGTTTCGACGCCCACTGGCATCCTCCTCGGGTGGATACAGAAACACAAATGAAACAAAACAAGAGGGAAAAAACAGTTCAGGGATCGACCGTTAAGAAATTCGCACCTAGGTTGGATTCCATTCTCTCGAGACAGGAGGGGCATTTTCATTAAGTACATTCGCACAAATTTTAAAACTATCTTCCTGTTCTAAACATACAGATTCTATTATTTTTACATAATTATTACATTTATAATTAAATTTATTACATTTAATATTGCATAATTATTAATTACAGAAATTATAAATTTATTATTACATTGGTTATTACATTGTTGTTTATTATACAGAAATTATAAACCGAAAAACGAATGAAAAAAGGCGATTAGGAAATAATCCAGAGACCATTGAGAAATTCGCACCTAGGTTAGATATCGTTCTCCCGAAACCAGAAGGGCATTTTATTACAGGGTCAGCTTATAACTACATTTCCACAAATTAAAAATATCTTCTTGTTCTATACATACAGATCCTAATGTTTTGACATAATTACTGCATATATTTATTTCCACATTAATTACTTCCATTATTACATTTACTAAAAGCGAGTAAGGAAACATTCCAATCCAGAGACATTTAAGAAATTCACACTTAGGTTCGAACACGTTCCCACGACTCCGTAAGGGATTTATTGACCAAGAATCTCATTAAAGGGTCTAACTTATAAGTACCTTCGCACAAATTAAAATTATCTACTTTTTCTATACACACAGATTCTATTATTTTTCTTTTGACATAATTATTACATTTATAAAGTACCTTACTTGATTCCCAATCTATAGCATGATTATTTTGGCTAGCGTGATAAAAAATGGCATTATTAGTATTACAACTTCTGAAGGCATATTTGTGTTCTTTGATACGGGTTTCAATATTTCTTCCAGTTTCTCCCACGTATACTAAATCACAACTTTTACAGGGAATGCTGTAGACACAGGCTTGTTCCTCTTTTGCAACGTTATTCCTAACCAATTTACTTTTCACGGTAGACGAATATTTGAACGCCAAAGCAAACTTAAATTCTTTCGTCAACGGTTTTACTCTTTCTAAGCCGGCAATGTAAGGCAAACTCACATATTGTTTTTGGTTAACTGAAGGTTCCCGAGGGGCATAAAAAGATTTTCTGGCTTTAAAATACGCCTTTCTGATAAACCACTCAGGATATTTTAAATCCTTAAAAATGTTCCAAATCTTTGAATTTTCCGGATCCAGCAAATGTGGGCTACAAATCCTGAGTGCTCTTAGAAACATGGAAGAAATAATTGAGCTTTTAACCCCTTCATCATGATATGAAAAATAATGAATGTACGAATTACAATGAGTAGGTTTTCTATAGACCGTGAAATTGGGCTTTCCGCTTTCGTTAATGACCAAAACATCTAGAAAAGGTAATTGTTTGTCGTTCTCCCATTCATATTTAAATTTAATAGAGGGAACAAGATTATTTAATGACTGAAAGAAAGTGTCAAAGTTGTTCCAGTGGTCAGGCCAAAATGAGAAAATATCATCTACATAACGAAACCAAATTAGATTCCTGGGACATATTGTTTGCAACAATTCCGACTCATAATACTCCATATATAATGTACTCAGTATTGGGGATAAAGGGGACCCCATTCCCATACCAAAACGTTGCAAATAAAATTCTTCACCGAAGGAGAAGGCATTATTGGTGACACAGAGTTTTATCAGTTCTAAAAATACAGATGTGGGCATGCCTAGTTCTACGTTACATGTTGGCAATTTTCTATCTAAAAAACTAAGTACATCATCAATGGGAACTTTCGTAAACAAGGACTCAACATCAAAACTTATCATTCTTCCCCGTTTTAAATCTAAGGACATAACTTTGTTAATAAAGTCACAGGAATTAGTGATGTGCGAGCCTGAAAATTTACCAACTAATGGGGATAATTTATCTGCAAGAAATTTAGATAACCTGTAACTAAAGGAACCCCTGTGTGAAATAATGGGACGGAGTGGTATATTAATCTTATGGGTTTTGGGTAGGCCGTAAATGTGGGGGAGTTTGGGGTTAATCTGTAGAAATCTTTTAGGATCAATCGCCGGGACATCTTTTAATAAGTTCCTGATGGTTTTGTTGAATTCGGCAGAAAGACGCTTTAGGGGGGACGATCTCACTTTGGTGTAGGTGAATTCATCACTAAGTAACGCTTCCATTTTTTGTTTATAATCACACTTGTCCAAAATAACCACAGTGTTACTTTTGTCCGCTTTAGTGACAAATATTGCTTCATTCTTCCTGAGCTTGTCTAAAGCTAACCGGAATCTTTTGGGAATAGAGTCCAATGAGTTGAAATGTTCCAGAAACTTGCTCAGAATCAAACCATTTAAACACGGAATATCCACCCTGGAATTAACTACGGAAGACACAAAATCTAAAACAATGTTTTTATCGGGTTTAAGCGCAAACGACAGCCCTAAATTAAGAACTTCCTTTTCGGATTTGGACAAGACATACGTCGATAAATTTAAAACGGAACCTTCCACCGCACACTTTGACCAAGCACTTTCATCACATAAATAGGATAGCTTTCTGTTAAGTCGTTGTTCAGTGCGTCTAGTCTCCACGTCGCATTTATAATCTGCAGTTTCAAACAGCGCCACAAGTAGTTCACACGACACATGCGATTTAAGGACGCGTAGACAATTTCTTAGTTTGAAATACGTATGGTCAATTTCTCTTTTAACACATGGAATACGTTCCTTCAAAATTTCCCTGGCAAAATTCGGAAACGGTGTATGGTCCTTCCTGAAGGTAAACGGTATCAAGGACTTCGGGCACACTTGCTCCACTAAACACTCTTGCAGGAACTTGAGTTGCAGCTTCTTGGTCTTCACAGCCACTAGTGTTTTTTCATATAGACGATAGGAAGATATAAGTTGGGGAAAGGTGACTAAGAAGAAGGCGAATAGATGGCGTCTGATCGTGGGATCCATAATAAATGCAAAAAACTTCACTTTTTTTACGTGAAGGTCAAAATATGAGAATAAAAACCCACTCTAATAGACAGAGTTTATTTCCACGACAGTTTCGACGCCCACTGGCATCCTCCTCGGGTGGATACAGAAACACAAATGAAACAAAACAAGAGGGAAAAAACAGTGCAGGGATCGACCATTAAGAAATTCGCACCTAGGTTGGATTCCATTCTCTCGAGACAGGAGGGGCATTTTCATTAAGTACATTCGCACAAATTTTAAAACTATCTTCCTGTTCTAAACATACAGATTCTATTATTTTTACATAATTATTACATTTATAATTAAATTTATTACATTTAATATTGCATAATTATTAATTACAGAAATTATAAATTTATTATTACATTGGTTATTACATTGTTGTTTATTATACAGAAATTATAAACCGAAAAACGAATGAAAAAAGGCGATTAGGAAATAATCCAGAGACCATTGAGAAATTCGCACCTAGGTTAGATATCGTTCTCCCGAAACCAGAAGGGCATTTTATTACAGGGTCAGCTTATAACTACATTTCCACAAATTAAAAATATCTTCTTGTTCTATACATACAGATCCTAATGTTTTGACATAATTACTGCATATATTTATTTCCACATTAATTACTTCCATTATTACATTTACTAAAAGCGAGTAAGGAAACATTCCAATCCAGAGACATTTAAGAAATTCACACTTAGGTTCGAACACGTTCCCACGACTCCGTAAGGGATTTATTGACCAAGAATCTCATTAAAGGGTCTAACTTATAAGTACCTTCGCACAAATTAAAATTATCTACTTTTTCTATACACACAGATTCTATTATTTTTCTTTTGACATAATTATTACATTTATAAAGTACCTTACTTGATTCCCAAGCATTTATATCGTTGCTTAGGCATGAAATAACACACACGCAAAATTTTATGACTCTAGGCTAGGGTTTAAAAATACGTTTTTGACTACTAAAATATGATTTTCATCGCTCTGCCGGGGGCAGAAGATGATTACCTATTAAGCTAAGATTTTGCAGAGGCTATTTTCTCATGCATGCGCAAGTTTTTGTCTCTATTCGAATATGGAAATCGAAAAAAATGTAAAATCGATCCACCCTATTGTATAATCATTTTATCTACAACTTTTAGCCTGCAATATTTTCAGTAATTTTCTTTTGCTGTCTTCCATTCTAAATATTTTTACGTAGACTTCAATTTTTCATCATATTTACAAAAGTGGGAACAGAGACTATACCTATTCTCTTCGTCTGGAAAACACTATTGCCACGTATGACCACAGCCGCATTTTGTTATATTTGATTAGTTATAATGTACGCGTAATATAATGTATAATAAGTATGTATATAGAGTGTTCGGAAAATAATCACAAAGGATACAAGACACCAAAAACCCAAAAATCCACTCTTGGCTACTTTCAGAAAGAAAGCAGAAAAGAGAGAAAAGAAAGAAGGCAATCAATTGAAATTTTTCGTACCATACTTGTAATTAAAAAAGTGTAAAACTTTCACGCAGGAAGAGTAGTAGTAGTTGTAGTAGTAGTAGTAGTGTCACAACCATGCGATTTACAATTTCTATGGTTGAACAGTATCCATGTTTGTGCCATTAGAAATTTGCTGCAAACAGCGAATGTCCCTTAACTGTGCCTCTTCAATCCGTCTCCTTTAATTTCTCCCCAAATAATGACTTATACGGTACGTACAGAGTAAATCACTCTGACATCATAAAGTAGTTTCCTTCACGTTTCAATCACGTGCTTAGTATGAGGCTATCCTTAGTATTCAATGTATGGTACATTCTTTAATACTAATAAAAACTTTACTATCTATAAGTCATTATTTATATGTTGTGTCCTGTCTGGTGTTATGCAATATAAATATTATTCAACCATACTCATTCATACATCCATGTTCCTTCTTGACCGTTATCCTTTATTAATTTTATCACCTATTACCTATTTTATTACCTATTACCTATTGTCTACTTATGCTCTATCAACTTATCAGTCTATGTTTACTCGTGTCTACTGTAGATTACGCACACAACTTATTGTGTGACGACTGTGTACACTACTTTGTGCAGTCGTACATGTCCCTTGACGATCATGATTACGTACATGTAAACACGTCCACATGTGTTCTTTATACTTTTTCTTTTAATTATTTCACCTCTCGCAAGATACTCGTTAATGCTGACTGAGTGTTCGAATTCCGATGTCGTCGCCAAAAGCAAGCACCTGAATTAAAAAATCTCCTCTCTTGCTTCTGCTACAAATTTATAACATTAAGATGTTATGTTATATTATTGTAATACACTGTATTGTTTCCATACCAGATCACTGGTTCGTTATCTGCTTACGTCACATAGTCATCCACGTTCTTATTACTGGGACTTACTATTTTTACCTAATTGTCATTCAAATTCTATATTACTTCTGTAATTACGTTATCATAAATGTCCGTGTACTTCCAATGGAAAGTACATTATATTTTCCCCCGTTTTCATCATTGCTAGCTTTTAGGTTTTCAAACTATAATAACCAACCATTCTTCTAATAATATTTGACATAATTTGGCGTAATTATTGTTAGATATAAATATATAACACTGTTGTTAATCCCCTTTAAATTATAGAACAAACAACGGAGAACTCTCCTTCATTATCTAAATTGTATTACCTATTCAGATTACTTCAGTGTCAATTAACAAATTGCTAAAATTGTAATTAACGGTAATTAATGTACTTAATATAATGTACTCGGTACATGTCGGCACCACGACATTAGGTCGCCATCCAAAAGTGTATACCGTACGAAAATTAGTATTTTTTTGTTAATCTTTTTATCTTTCTAAATTTCGTTGTATGCTTAAATTATGCTTGACGTCAGAATTCTTTAGCTCTCCAGTTAAAGTGGGAGCTTAACCTTCAACTGCATTCCACAAAATTTAGACGTATTTATTCCTTGTATTGTAAATTATGATAGATCATTCCTGCCTGGCCCCTTGTTACCAGAGGTTGCACCTCCCTCATTTAAATTCCTGCCTGGGCCATTGTTACAAGAGGTTGCACCTCGCCCCCCTTTAGATTCCTGTCTTAGACTTTACCCGAGGAGGCCGAGCCCCCCTCGCCTAAAATTCCTGCCTGAGCCATTGATACCGGAGGTTGCACCTCTCCCCCTTTAAATTCCTGCCTTACCCCCTACTCGCGGAGGACGACATTCCTCCCTGTAAATTCCTGCCGTAACCCTTACTCGAGGAGGACAAGCCTCCTCGCTTTCAATTACTATCTTAACTATTGTCAAACGGGGTCGAACCTCTACCCCTGTAAATTCCTGCTTCAGTTGTTGTTGTAAGAGGTAAAACCTCTCCTCCTGTAAACTTCTAATAACACCAGTACACATTTGAAAACTTGCCGATCGATTTTTACAAACTAGTTGGTGATTCTATATAATTTGAGTGCGTTGATCTCACAAATATAGTTAGTTTTTCCCTATCACGTATGGTTTTCTTACTACAGGGTGTGTCATAAATCCCCCATTTATCCCCAAATGTGAACCATCTTATCGAGACCAACATTGGATTGCACATGCTAAACCATAAATTTTGTTGTTATAGACTACAGTAACGCTTACATAATAATGTAGGGTAAATATATATAACAACCAGTCCCGTTCCCAGCAAAATACTCTCTCCCCTCCCATCAATGGGTGGTTAACATTTGGGGACAGATGAGGTATTACAACACCCCTTGTAGCACGAAATCTTTAGGTGATAGAGTAAAACCTAATTAAAGCAGAATTAAATAGCTCCTAGCTCTTGGGGACTTGGACAAGCATATTGCTTGTTTATGAAAGAATAAAAAAATAACTAAAAGAAACAAAATATATTTACCTTCTTTACTTGCAAACATTTCAGGACTTATTCCAAAGACTTAAGACTACTACGAAGGTAGATCTGATTAATGACGACTAAACCGGTGCTTCTTTGATTTCTTATGCTGTGCGTTAGGCTGATCTCGTTGCAGACACCAGCAGTAATCCGCCATCATATTTGTATGCCATCTTCCTTGATATCTTCTTTCCATGGTTTTGATGTCCTGGTGAAATCGTTCCCCTTGCTCCTCACTGACATCTCCGAGATTTTCGGGAAAACGGTCAAGATGCGAAAATAAGAAGTGAACTTTCAGGCTCATGTTGCAGCCTAAGGCGCAAAACTTTTTAAGCATATTTTCCACCAGTCTTTCATAATTTTGGCTTTTGTAGTTTCCCAAGAAGTTTTCAACAACATCTTTGAAACCAAGCCATGCTTCTTTTTCTTTATTGGTCATTGTGTTCAGGAAATGATCGTCTGTCAATAACTTTCTAATCTGAGGACCTATAAAAACACCTTCCTTTATTTTCTCGTAGCTAATCTTTGGATATTTTGAACAAATGTACTTGAAACACTCACCTTCTCTATTCAATGCTTTGACATACTGCTTCATCAAGCCTAACTTAATGTGCAAGGGTGGTAGGAGGATTTTATTTGGTTCAACTAGATGTTCATGTAAAATGTTCTTTGATCCTGGGGTAAGATTCTCTCTAAGAGGCCAAGTTTTCCTCTTCCAGTGCTGGTCACGTGCTCGACTATCCCATTCGCAGATGAAACATGGCATCTTAGTGTATCCTGATTGCTGCTCAAGTAACATGCAAAGGACTTTGAGATCCCCACACAATATCCATCTGTGATTTTGATACTGAATTTTTTCCAGAAGCAGTTTCATGTTATCATAGGTCTCTTTTAAATGAGTAGAATGGGCCACTGGGATTGATGCATATTTGTTACCGTTGTGCAGTAACACTCCTTTTAGACTGGTTTTAGAGGAATCTATAAACAACCTCCAGTCACTGGTTTGGTATTCGATGCTTAGCTTGCACACTAATCCTGTGATGTCCTTGCAAAATACCAAAGGACCATCTTCTTCGAAAAAAGGCATGAAGTCTTTCTCACGATTTCTGTACCAAGCGAAGTATGTGTCGGATGCCAATAAATTGTTCTCCTGCAATCTAGACCCCAAAAGTTCTGCAGAGTCCTTAGGCAGATTCAAATCCCTGACTAAGTCATTTAGTTCGGCTTGGGTTAATGGTTTAGGAGGATCTCGGTCAGCTGTTGGCTGTTCACAAACATCATCATTGTCTGGATTTGGAGCTGAATCAGAATCTGAATTGTATTGATCCAGACTCTCGGGTGGGCGGGGAATAGGAACTTCTGGACCATGGGGTACCGGCCTTATTGCAGATGGAAGACTTGGGTATTGAAGGCTCTCTTTATTCTTTGCATTATAACCTTTAACATTGCAAGAACAGAAGTAGCAGTCGTCGGTATGGTTTCTAGGCTCGCGCCATACCATAGGGATCCCAAATGGCAAACTTTTCTTTTTACCTTTGCTCCAACTGGTAGCATTCAACGCAGCGAACTGCTTCAGAATCACAACTCAAAATAAAGAAATCGATTTTCATGCAGACCGGTGTAATTATCAATGTCTCGTTCTGTATATACTTTGTGTAATAAAAATTTATGAGTGAACTAAAACTCCAATTTAGAAGTGAAGTGTTTCCATTCACCCCTTCGGGAAAAAAACCTGGTAGAAACTGTTCATTGGTACTCGGATGCTCCCGGCTAAGGCCGAGCTTACCCAACAAGGACCACCTTCGTTAGATTGTCCAAAGTGCATTAACCCTAAAAAGTCGCAAGCGGGCAGAGGCTCCCCGCGAACCTATGTGTGACAGTAGTAGTAGTAGTAGTAGTAGTAGTAGTAAAGTATAGATTAAACGAGGCTCTTCTTCCGCCAGCCACTGTTGACAGAAAAAAGTTGTGAATGAAGATTTATAGGAAAGAAGAAATACGTATAATGAAAAGAATAGCTTCGCATTCACAGCATGGTCAACCAAATACGCATATGCGTACAGTGGAAATAAAGAATAGCATGAAATGGTAACCCACTTAATCTGGTCTACGCTATGAATTTTTTTAAGGAATTTTTATTAATTTATTATACAGGGTATCCTATAAGTCCGGCATCATAGGAGAAATTCATATTTTTCTATTTCTACAAACCATAATTCATATGCTCGGGATACCAATTTCCCATCCACCATTCTGTTCAGTGACGAGGCTGTTTTTTTATGGAAATGGTGAGGTAAATCGACAGAACACCCGCTACTGGTCTCAAAACAACCCTCACTGGTATACCTCTTCAAAGGAACAAGGTGCATCTCGGGTGATGGTATGGTGTGGCATTTGGAAGGATCGCATCATAGGCCCCCTCTTTTTCGATGAACACATCACTGGAGGCACCTACCTACGTATGGTCAAGGAAGACGCATTTCCCAGTGTCTTGAACGAAGAATGAAATTTCCCAACATGGTTCCAGCAAGACGGCGCTCCTGCACATTACAGCACCCAAGTAAGGGAATACCTGTACCAACAATTCTCTGGTCATTGGATAGGACGTCGAGGGCTTGTGGAATGGCCAGCTAGAAGCGCGGATCTCACGCCACTAGATTTTTATCTCTGGGGCCACTTGAAAGCGCTGGTATACGCAAAGAAAATTAGGGGTGTTGAACATTTGCGGCAGCGCATTATTGGGGCATGTAACACCATTACTCCTGACATCATTCACCGTGTGCTTGCTGACTGGGTATCACGTCTGAATTTGTGTATTGAAAACAATAGTGGACATATTGAGCACGTTCTGTAAACAAAAGTTTTTGTTTTGCCTTTTTTTATTATTTTTCCTATGATGCCGGACTTATGGGACACCCTGTATATGTACAAGAAGTCATAATTTCGCATTTTCTAAAAATTTTGTATCCTTTCTCACGTATTGCGACTAAGCCTGAACAGTATATTGTAAGTGAGGCCTAACAAGCGACTTTCATAAAGGCAAAACAATATCTTTAGATTCTGTTTTGCTGGATAATATTGTTACATAATATTGGGGTTTTAAGCGGCATAATCTTAATATCCTGATATTATTTTCTGAATATCCTATATAATAAGTACAGGGTGTGTGTGTATAAAGTAACACGATTGAAGAGACAAATCCGATTTGAACTGGTTTAATTAAGCTATGTGACAGTAAAACCCACACTAATAGACGGAGTGTATTTCCACAACAGTTTCGATCCCCACTGGCATTCTCTTCGGGTGGATACAGAAAAACGAACGAACAAAAGTGAGTAAGGAAACAATCCAGGAAGGGTAAAGAACATTCTAGAAGGCCAGAGACCATTAAGAAATTCACACCTAGGTTAGATCTCGTTCACCCGACACCGGAAGGGATTTTTTGACCAAGAATCTCATTAAAGGGTCCAGCTTATAAGTACCTTCGCACAAATTAAAATTATCTTCTTGTTCTATACATAACTTTGCAAAACAGGAGAACGCTGGCGTTTACAGCATTCCCTGTAAAAATTTTGATTTAGTATATGTAGGAGAAACTGGAAGAAATATTGAAACTTGTATTAAAGAACATAAATATGCCTTCAGATGTTGTAACACTAATAATGCAATTTTTTATTCCGCCAGCCAAAATAATCATGCCATAGATTGGGAATCAAGTAAGTTACCTTATAAATGTAATAATAATGTCAAAAGAAAAATAATAGAATCTCTATGTAAAGAACAAGAAGATAATTTTAATTTGTGAAAGGTACTTATAAGCTGGACCCTTTAATGAGATTCTTGGTCAAAAAATCCCTTCCGGTGTCGGGTGAACGGGATCTAACCTACAGGGTGTCCCGAAAGTCTTGTTACACCTATGTATAATCTCAGAATATTAAATGATGTTTGGTTTCAACAGGATGGAGCACCTCCCCACTATTCCTTGAAGGTTCATGAATATTTAAATGAGGTGTTAACTGACCGATGGATTGGAAGAGGGTCTGCATTAAAATGGCCTCCGAGAAGCCCAGATTTATAAAGGAAAAGGTTTCTCAAAAACGTTACGATTCCAATGACGGACTAAAGGAAGCCGTAAAGGATGCCTTTAAAATTGTAACACCTAAAATGCTGAGGAGCATAGCACACAAAACCTGGCGTAAAATCATTCTGTGCCGTGAGAACGATGGTTTGCATGCAGATCAGTAGGATGGGTGCAAAAGGAGAGTGCAAAGCAATTGAAAATGTTGATCAATGTTGCAAAGGAAATGTTGCACGAGGTTATGCAGCAGGAAAGAATGTTGCAAGAGGTTATGCACCAAGGGGAGGGGGATGTTGCAAGATGTTATGCAACAAGGGGGAGGAGTTATCCCCCAAGTTGCAGTGAACTCCCCCAGCTTGCTGGGGGAGGCCTCTTTGGGGGAGAAGGTGGGACGGCCTCACCCCCCAACGCGGTATAACTAACCTAAGAGAGAGAGGAAGAGAGGTGTTCGTTTGACAGGAGCCAAGCGCATATTAAGACTTCATCCCAGCGCTTGCTGTCTTATAAGCCCCTAATCAGCCAGTTGGCACAGTATAAACAACGTTTGGACAAATGCACATACACTCCCGTCTATACGCCCATAAAATATCACACACACACACACCCACACACACACACACACACACAACTATATGCGCGATTATATGCGCAGAGTTCGAGACCCGGTGACGGTGCATCCTTCCACGGTTGGTAAATAAATGGGAACCCTGGTTATCCTAGTGGTCCGTGTTAAGCTGTAGGTCTAAGGTGGAGTGTAAACATCCTTCCACGGTTGGTAGATAAATGGGAAACCAGGGTAGCCTAGTGG
>JAJOZX010000360.1:522500-620000 GCA_023014485.1 Bathynomus jamesi | reverse complement strand
ATACCGTTTCATCATTCATTTCATTGTCGCACAAATCGAATAATTTTTAAAAATGTATAAATCCCTTCCCACGTGACATGTGCAGGAGAAATGAAAGGCAATACATGCCACAAGTATTACTAAAATATCCTTGGAGGCGGTGAGGATCCCATACAATTTCAGGGCCATTTACCTGTTCAATAAACTTTACAATAACAGGGTCACTCCAGGGTTGAGTACCGAATTAATCAAAATAGTACATTCTTTCTCTATTTTTAAAATAGATTGCAAACCAATGAACCCCCTCACCCCCACAATGTCGTTGTTCATGATAATCTCATACCAATCTCTCACAGTTGGCAATTTCAATATTTCATTCTTTGCAAACACGCTGATAAATTTGGAGCGTGTGATTCGGTCACTTTTCATTACTCTCTGGAGTGTATTCGCATCCATTTTAAAAGTCTGTGACCACGTTCCTGAAATGGTCAACTTCTTAGAGCCTGTGATTCGAGGTACACGAGTAAGCTAATAGGCGCGTCTATAGGGTTGGCAAATTCCAACCTGACTGAGATGTTCCCACTCTGTTGTGGACTTAAGTGTGTGTTTAGGTGAGCAGACAAGTCAGGGGTAATATCATATGAGTAAAGGTTAAATTCTTCCACAAATTCTTTCTGCGTTACGCCAAACCCAAGCTCGTCACAGGCACCGGCAATATGAACCAGACTACTATAAGCTCTCGCACAGAGCGGGAACACAGCGTCTGATGAGTAATCAGCAATCATAGGTCCCCCTAATGCGACGCTATTTACGTATAGTTATATTTTTAAGGCCGAAATTCTCGAATTTAAATGAGCTCTTTTTATATTTTCCATTCGTCGAAGCGTGATCCTGCATTCCAATTAATATCCTTTTAGGTAGAACTCCTAGGGCCACGTTTTCTAGCTGCTTCGAGGCCAACCCGGCGGGCACCGTGTATAGTTTGATCTGTACTCTGTTAACTGGGTGTTTTACTGTTGCGTGTATTAAATTTTTTTCAATTTCTACATATTTCGGGGAACTTAATTTCACTCGCAGTACACGTAAATATGTCTCCATGATGTGAATCACAACGGGTTTTGTGCCCTCTTCTTGTTCAGGTACCAGATTTATGCAGATCTCAGGACTCGTGCGGTTGAGCTTTAGTTTCAGGTCGACGCCGTTCATAAGCAGTTTCTCCTGGAACCTGAAGTCTGTATGAAGACGTCCAAAACACTCGTATATCTTTTTTTTAGAATTTTTAAATTTAACATTTATACTACTTCCATCTTTAGTTTGATAATAGCCCTCGGCGGTTAAAAAGGTGCCCTTCGCTTCTTTTGAAAAGTTGAGGACATTTTCCAGATAGGCTCGTAGGTGATAATAGCCCGTTCCTTCCGAGATGTTAACCTGATTTAAATACACCTCACACTGGCTGAATATGGAGTGTAGAAAGTTGGTTTCAGGGTATGCAGAGTAACTATCATCGCAGTCTGTTCCATCTGAATGGGCTTAGGCAGTTTAGCGTACATATGCATGCAGCTCGGGTCAAAAAAGTAAGGGCCTGAGCTGGGTATCACGAATTCTATAGGGGCACTTGGCGAATTAATTGTGTTTAATGGGTTAATTGTAATAAAGTCGCTATGCTCAATAGAGACCTGAGTAGGGGGCATATCAAAAAGGGACAGTTCCGATTTACAGCATTGTGAACTACACGGATGGATGAAACGCGCCAGGACGAGTCAGAAATAGTGCCACCTCTCTTGACAAGTAGTAATCAGCCTATAATTCGTGAGAGTAGTGTCCTCAGCTTATATCAGTTAAACAATGATCAGCCATAGGCTTCATACGCTTAAAACACTTCTTTTTTTTATGTCCTTTTACGTTTAGCGCCACGTGTTGGTAACCCCTTCTTCCTGACAACCCTCTTCTTTCCGCGCCACCATGCATTTTTCTCCTTGCATCTTTGATGATTTCGTCCGGTGTACGTTTTAAATGTTTTCTAGAGCTTCTTTAGGTTTAGTTCCACCCATTATGTCTTCAACCGCGTTAAAACATGATTGTAACGCCTTCCTCCCGAGGTATCTACTATCTAGCCCCGTCTTCAACAGTGGGACAGCGGTGCGTAGTATGGTTGAAAAAATGGACCCAAGCCCACTCCCACGCTAATATCTCACCCTTTGATAGACTGTGAAAGGCCTTCGGGTCATTATAACTGAATGCAACGAAAGTGTAGCTTCATTGTTAAGTTTCCATCACCGAATGGGAAATTTTTTCCCTCGATCTTTCTTATATATACACGAGATATTGGTTAATAGATTAGACGCAACATTCACATAATGGGGCTTGTCATATGTAATGCTCAAACTTTTCCCTCTATGGTTGGGGATGTGTGCAATGCGCAGCAGGCACGCCTGGGTGTCCCCAACAAATTGATGCTCTACGATATTGCTGTAAATATAGCACATGTCTGGGGATGGGCAGCTTTCACCCAATTTCTCCATCTTCAACTGATACATTAAGCTGGACAAGTCATGTTGTGCCTCGTGAAAGGTATCTCTTTGGAGAGCTGCACTATATCGGCCCTAGACCACAATTTTGAACAACTCTTTATCTTTAACATTTCTACTAAGTGTTGATTTTAACTTCAATGTGCATGCAGGCGTGTCTATGTTTACGACTTCAAAAAGTAAATCGTTTGTCAGGTACGACTTTTCAAGACTCTTGTTTAACCCCGTCGCAGTGTCCATGGCTGTGTCATAATGACCAATTCCTAGCGTTACATTTGTATTATAGTACTGTACCTCACCGAACAGGACTGATCGCATAGTGTTGTCTAAGGTTATGCCTGATTTTTCACACTCATTGAATCTTCTAAGAATCAAAAATATGATCTGATCATTTTCAAGAGTTAAAAATTTGGTGGCTAACTAGAGTTCACATAAACCCACCTCATACGAATCACGCTCCAATTCAATGGGTCCCTGGAGTTCTGTCACAAAGTTGGCCAGGGTGTTGTTAGGATGTACAGAGAGAAGGGGACGGGAGTGTGACATAGAAGTGGTTAGGTGCCATGTTGCATACTATTTAAGCTTCATTATTGCAGCAGCTTTTATATAGGTGTTGAAGCTTTCTGGGTAACCCACCCATTTCACCAGGTACACTTTTCTCTTTCCTGAACCTTTGCTGCCTAAAATTTTTTCAATTTTAAACACACTTTTTCTTAAATTAAATGTCACTTTCTGTAACTCCTCGCGATGAAAGCCTCATACGATTTCTTTCCCATTCAAATCTTCAACGTAATACATCATTATCTTGCCTTTGGGTCTCATAGCACTAACTTTAAAAATTTCACGTGTCCATCCTTGCTCAAATCCCTTCCCGAATTTATTTCTCGAACGTGATAACCTTACATACCGTATTTTACACCTCATAAGACGCTACAAGTGGTAAGACGCACCCTATATTTAGCAAAGAATATTTAGGAAAAAAATATTTCGAAGATTTATCAGCCTGACAAAAAATATATTCCCATAACTTTATTAAAAGAACAGTAAACAAAACAATAACATGTTAGCCCTGAAATGATATTTGGAGACGTTTTTCAGGAAAAAAGTAGCGTCTTATGAGTCGTAAAATACGGTAATCATTGATTTTGAAATGTGTAGAGTGTGGTGGCGGTGCTCCATCTCTTCTCACCTCTGGGCGCGTACCTTTTTCTAAAACTTCGTTAGGTGTTGTGCCAATCGTACGGTGGTGTGAACGGCCGTACGGCCAGCTAAAGAGGCCTTATGTATAGAACTGCTATTAAACTGATATTAAACTGATATTAAACTCTGTCAGCATGTTCTGAAAAGCGCGGCCTATAAATTCTTTCCCCTTATCTGTACAAAAATAGCCAGGAACCCTATCTTCTTTTAACATCAACGTTTTGGTAGCTTTAACAACTGTTTCAGGCGATTTATTTTTCAGTGGAATTGGCCACAGATATCTAGAGAATACATCTATTATGAATAGGATGTAGCGGTATCCGTCATTATACACTGAATATCTTTGCATGTCTGTTAAATCCGCTTTCCAAATAGAGTCAATCGAAGCCGCTGTTGTCTTGGCCGTTTTAAACCTTTTTCTCACCGGCTTATGAAGTGTATAAGCATCTTGCTCCCGCAAAAATTTCTCAACATCTTTTTTCCCTCCTCCATAAACACCTCTGTACAGTCTATTAACGCCGCTATAGGAGGCTGGGTTAGAAATGTCATAATAGCGTTTACTTAATATGTTAGCCATTTGCGTATTTTAGAGACACGTGGATAAGGTTGGCCGTTTGTTAACTTCTTTCTCCTCTTCAGAGACGCTACTGCTGGGGACGATGGCGTACTCAGTTGTGACACATGCGAGACTTGATCCAAGTCTTTTATCCTAGTCACATTACCTATCAATGTTTTGGGGACATTTATTTGTTGTAGTCTTGCTTTAATATGCTTCCATCCTGTTGGTGAGGACCTGTCCCACTTTCTCACCAGATCACGGACAATGTCAACGATATTGGATCCCTGTACCCTTGTTCCTTCAACAATGACCTCGCCTGTACCGGCCCACCGTATGATGGGGTCTTCACTCAATAGATTATAAACACTTAAGCCTTTATTCCTCAATGTATGTGGGAGACTACTTTTTAATACAGGTTCGATGTGTTGCGTTCCGTTGTTCTTTGGTTGGTCATTTCTAACGTCGGTCCCATGTACTATGTCACCATGCTCAGCGTTGCTTGCGCTGTGCCTAATAACCACGGGGAGCTCTGTCGGATTCTTATAATCTTCGTACTCATGAAGAAATTTCTGCAAAGCCTCTTGGTACAAGATCTTTTTCTCATCAGATGACTTTTCATTGTTTAATAGGGCTAGCAATTCGCTTTCCATTCTTTTAAGCCTGCTTTTACGGGGTTCTAGAGCTGTGTCTGGAATCTTTGAACTTTGCAATGAAGCATACACCATACACCTCGTGCGGAATCACTACCACTTCATGGGGAGGAATGATCCCCCTCTTTGTACAATAATTCGCTTTTTCTTCCCCACAGTTTGACTTTTACGAGCGAGCGCACGTATTATGTTCTTGTAACGACGTAAGCGAGCCTGCAGATGGGGTTTCATTGGCACATTACATTTTATAACGTTAAGACAGATTTCACAGATGCATTTTTTCACGATATTTCTTCACCGTATTTGTCATTCTGGAATATATACCGTTTCAGGATTGTTTGGGAATATATTCGTTCTTAGAAGCACCCTAAACATGTTTCACAGGTGAAGGTCACAAAGCAAATATCCGTAACGCTGACTTGTGGCTTCTTTATAAACCTCCAAAAACTCCTTACGCTGATTCGGGAACATTTGATTGGCTAATACCCCAATTTGTGACACATCTTTACGTTGTACGAATAAGACTAGATATTGTGTATTTAACGACACATCGCGCATGTATCTATTTTTGAAAAATAGCGTCTGATTGATGAAGAATACGCTTATGTTAAGATGGTGGGAGAACACTGTAAATGTCTCGGCAAACGTTTTATCCATTTCCAACATGAGATCGTCAATTACAATGACTGTATGATCATTACCCTTTAACGAATTAACGTCATATACACCTTTGTGGAACAAAATTTCATCTTGGTACTCGTTGAACACTAACTGATACGTCGAATAGCACCATATTACTTTATGCACAAATTTTGAGAAAATCTCCCCCTTACCTTTAATGATTTTAAGCATAAATACAGTTTTACCACATCCTGTAGGGCCAGATATAATAAATGTGGAGGGGCTTGTGAACCTGAATTTTTCCACAGATTCCATCTCTAACACGTCACACCCCTAAGTGGGTCATTTACAAAATATAACAAAATTTAAGTGCTGCTCCTTATATTCTTGTTTTTCTTCTTCCACAGAACCGTGAATGACGACGATGTACAGCCCCCCATCATCGATATCACAGATGACCCCGATGACCGTGTAGCTACAGAATCCTTCCCCGCTGACGAACCTCACCAGCAATACCTGTAGCATGCGACAATTCAAAGCGGAAGCATGATGAAGAACCCTCCACGTCAGGTATAAAGCGCGCCAGGATTGCGCCGGTTGTTAGAACCCCAGTAATAGAGCCCCAACCCTCTACGTCTTACGACACAACCCCCACAATAGTACCTTCCTCAAATATACCCCCTTATTCCTGTTCAGTTCCGGGCACTTCCTCCACAACAGCAGCAGCAGCAGCAGCTTCTCATGCTCTGGAGGAAAGTGTAACACTCGAGTTGGTACCCCCACCCCTGCCCTGACTAGAAATCGGTACGTGGTCAGGGTTGAACCTGGATCCATGTATAGCAACGGTGTTGGACTGCGACGCATAGTTCAACGTATTGTGGAGTTTGCCTTTCAGAACCGCGACGAACGTGAAATCCGGACGAGGTTGTCCTTCAAGTTCGGGTCAGATGACGGGGACGTAGATGATTTTTGGGTAGTAATACTGTTCAGACGTTTGGCGGCTGTAGACATGGAATATATCTTGGGCCGTATAATGCAGGCCTCTCAAAGTAGTACAGCCTTCAATATGGACAACTTCATGGTAGATATTGACAGAGTATTCCGGGTTGCTGGTCATACTGCCACACCTTATACTCTTAATTTCAATTCTCCAGTTATTTACAGAAAGCATTTAAACGTCGATTGTGGTTGCGGCTTTATAGCAATAGTCTTAACTCATATGTTCACTGTGCTAAATACATGGACGCAAAAAATTTGGCTGCCTACGGTTGTGCAGCGTGGCCGTAAACTGGCTTCAGACTGCAAGCTTGAGTAATATGGGTCGTGAAGAACTGAGAAGGGTCGAGCAGGAAATGAATGTTCGTATAGTCGTATTTGGAATGGATGATCATCGTAGGACTGTGTATGTTTTTAAAAGCTGTGTGAGAGAACGTACAAGACCTTTACTTATTTTAGGATTGTCAGGAACATCGTATCTACCCATCCGTAACATAAGGACTCTCTACGCTAGTTATGATAAAAGTCGAAAATATGGAAGGCATCATGATTTGTGTAAGGGATGTCTCGAGTTTGCTGATGATATAGTGAAACATTGTAAGAAGTGCTATATGGTATGTGAGCAGTGTAAAAGCCCCAAATGTGAAAGTCGTGTAGTTGAAACCGAGAAGAGGGAATGTAATGTGTGTAGACGTACATTTTTCAATAATAAATGCTTTGAACTCCATAAATCAATTGGCACTTGCAGGAAAATGAGGATTTGTAAGTGCGGTATGTTTCACATGATGGATAATTGGGGAATTTCAAACATAAATGCGATGAAATTCACTGTTCTATATGTCATGAAAAATATAAGGCGGATGGAGTGAAGCATGTATGTTATATGAAAGATGCTAAGCCTAAAATTAGCCCTCCACATTTACTCGTAAGTCAGACTATCTGTGATAAGTGCATGGAGATCGAGTGTGATGAGTGTCACAAATGTGGAAAACGGACAAACGTTTTTAAAACGAATGTACACAACAGTCCTGTGAAACTCTTTGTATCCTATATTGTCAAATTAGCGGACAAGTTAAAAAAAATCAGTGTGTATATTCTTGCCCATAATGGGGCAAAATTTGACAGTCCCTTTATAAGGAATTGCTTGAACACGAATCGTCTGCGATATTTACAGGTGATCCCTTGAAAAGAGGCAGCAAACTAATTCCTTTTTTACATATTTTAAGTTTGTACGCGAACTTTTTTTTAAACTGTAAGTATTCCATATACTGTATAAAAGACGTCAGAACGTGATTCTCTTTCTTTATTCTGTCCACGCTGGTCTTTTGACCGCTAAACAGTAACGTTCATTAACGCTTTTATTATTTATAGTCTTGTAACGCTTTTTTCGTATCACTTCCCATTTTGATTCGCACTCGTATCCCTTCATGGGGACTATGCTTGCACCACACTCATTCTTCCTAAAACGCAGTGGTTCTTAACCTTTTTAGGCTGCGACCCAAACTCTGATCGCGGGGCTAGCTCGGTGACCCATGCCTTCAAATAGTTCACTCGTAGTAGATAATAAAATAAATAATTAATGGTAAAATTATTAGGGATAACATAAATAAATAACAAATGATAATTTAATGATCCAATCAAAATGGCTTGGCGACCCAGGGGTTAAGAACCACTGCTACAACTTAACATCAGGGTCTTACTGCGTTCCATATATATATCGATTGGTCATAGGAGCCATGTACCCCGGGGCCTATAGTAGTTAATTTGCCTGTTATGAGCAACGGTTATTTTCAGTCAACGCGTCTCTCCTCCAGGGTGGAAACGTGTACCACACTCAGTTTTTCTCTTTCACTAATGCCCCTTTCAGTTTGTCTCACTGAATTGATATAATTTCTCAGTCTACACTCACTTCATCACTGTACAGTTGAGGTATCATTTACCCTTCTTCATTTTGAGTGCAATTTTGATCAATAATTGCCCCTCAAAGTATAAATTCTTGGAGAGTTTCATTCAGAACTGCGATGACTTTTATACTCCGCCTTTAGCTTTCACGTTCAAAAACCAAGTACATTCAAATAATTGAGAAAGAGACAATTTAGACGACTTTGGTTCCAAGCTATACTGTTTATTTACTACAAGGAAAGTATCTTTCAGTTTCAGGTTTAATTCACATACCGAGAAAATTCGACGAGCGGAGTTTTGAAACAGGACAAAGGAATATTTCAAAATTTAAAAAATATTAATCGGTAAAATTGTCACAAAACGCCTTACAATAAATTTGAAGCAAAAAACAATAAAAATAAACAAATAACATTGAACAACAAAATATAACTTTTTTCCCTCCTTAGAATGAATTTATGTGATTCCAGTGTACTTTTTTACGCTGATTACGAATTTGAAGACATAATTTCTCTGTCACCCACAATTTTGTTAAGGCAATGCAAATGGAAATTGACAGATTTTCTTACTTTTTTGGAATATTTAATCGTACAGAAAAGAAGAGTACCTTACCTAAAATGTTTTTGCAGCTAATTTTCGCTTATAACTAGTACTAGGGGGCTTCTCTTATGAGTGTCCAACAGTAGTCGGCCAACATACTGGGGCTATATCTTCCTTGGCACTGCTTTTCCATGGGTGATATATCCTCATGAAATTTTTCACCATGCTCATCGCTGACAACGCCCAGGTTTGATGGAAAGAAGTCCAGATGGAGTGCATGAAGTTAATTGTCAAAGACATGTTACACCCAATGGCTTGGTAAGCACTAAGCATTTGCTCCACCAGGGAAACCTAATTTTCTGATTTGACACTGCCGAGGAAATTCGCAGTCACTTCTTTAAAAGCTTTCCATGCTATTCTTGATATGGAGAGGTGGTAAGAAAACTTTTGCTGGATCTACTAGGGGTTGATGGGCAACATTATTCTGTCCTTGAACCAAATTTTGTCGAAGTGGCCACTCTTTCTGTGTATAATGACTCCCCTTAGCTCGGCTGTCCCACTCACAGAGGAAATAAGAGAACTTTGTGTAGCCTAACTGTAAGCAGAGGAGAAGTGCAATCACTTTCAGATCACCACAGATATGCCAGGAGTGTTTATCATAGTCAATATGTTTCAAAAGTAATTGCATACTGTCATATGGTTCCTTCATATGAACTTATGTGCAATCGGAACTGAAGGATAGACATTACCGTTGTGCAATAGTGCAGCTTTCAAACCCAACTTTGATGGATCGACAAAAAACCTTCATTCCTTAGGATTGTGCTCTCGACCAAGTGCCTCCATGAGAGAGTTCACATCATTACAATACACTAAATCACTTTCCATAGAGAAAAACGATGTGAAGTGTGTCTGACGCTTACAAAATGGTGATATTTTTGCAGTCTTTTGTAAAAGATTCTAACCTTTTAATCTAGAACCTAAGAGCTCAGCCTGATTTTTAGACAGATTCAACAATCTGACAAGATCATTTAAGTCTGACCGAGAAATTAAATGAGGGTCACCCGATGAAGGTGGTTGAAATTGTGTATCCATGTCAACTTGTCTGTCCAAAGGTTCATTAGGAGATTCATCATCAGGTTCATCATCATTTAAAGTCCATATCTTTGGTGGTTTTGGTATTGGCAAATCGTCACAATATGAAAGAGGTCGCATGGCTGACAGTAAATTAGGATATTGAATCGCATATATATATATATATATACACAGTATATATATATATATATATATATATATACAGTATATAGTATGTGTGTGTATTATGATGCATATATGCAGTATACTTAAATAAATATATGCATATTATTCATAAACATGTAAATATAAATAATAATATGCAAAATATAAAGATTTTCTACACAATAAATGACTAACAGTAAATCTCGTATTATGATACAGACAGGAATGCTATTTCGATTCGGGTTTCTTAATCGGGATTCAGGGCGGAAAATGATACCCTTAAATCCCGGGACAAGCGCAGCTTGGGTTTTACAAAATATTCTAAAAACTTTATTTCAAATAGTTTTACATTAATTTACTAATGTATCTAGAAAATACAGATATCAAGATTATGATGACAAATTTATAATAACACGAATCACGTTGCGTTGTACAACTCGAATAGTGCCTGTAATATGCCCTGTATGATGTTATCCATGTGCAATATGACTGATATTTTTGATGACTGAACTCGAGTAGTATGATTGCAAAAAGGTCGAGTGCAGTTACAATGCAATATTGCATGCAACATGATGGGAGTGTTTTTAACCCCCTTCAGGGCCCCCTCCCCCAAAACAAAAATTATATATATATATATATATTATATATATATATTATTACATATATATATGTGTGTGTGTGTACATTTAACTGCAAACACGCAGTATAATTAACGTAAAGAACGACGCTTGTATAGGAGATATTCCGCGCAAGACGAGAGAGAGAGAGAACGAAACAAATGAAAAAATGAGGTAACCACCCGGGAATCGAACCCGGGATCTTCCGATTGCCGGTCAGATGCGATAACCATTACACCATGGGCCTCACTCTTCCAAATGCCGTAATTCTTCTACATACTCGCAGAAACCAATGCCCCAAGGGGCACCTCCCGCATGCCGTAACATTATATACATTTAACTGCAAACACGCAGTATAATTAACGTAAAGAACGACGCTTGTATAGGAGATATTCCGCGCAAGACGAAAGAGAGAGAACGAAACAAATGAAAAAATGAGGTAACCACCCGGGAATCGAACCCAGGATCTTCCGATTGCCGGTCAGATGCGATAACCATTACACCATGGGCCTCACTCTTCCAAATGCCGTAATTCTTCTACATACTCGCAGAAACCAATGTCCCAAGGGGGCACCTCCCGCATGCCGTAACATTATATATAATGTTACGGCATGCGGGGGCTGTAGAAAATATTCGATTTGACTGTGACGAACCTATGAATGACCCAGATCATATGTTTCAGTTCTTCTATGACACCTTATTCCATATTTTTAAGATTTGCTTTCCTTTAAGGAGAAAAACAGTTTCGCCCAAAAGTGTCGCAAATCCATGGATCACTCTAGGAATGATCACTTCAATAAAGATTAAAGAGCAGAGATAAATTATTCAAATTGCAGTTACAAAACAAAATTCCTAAAGTACAATATACTCAATACAGAAACAAATTAACTAAAATAATCCAAATTGCAAAATATAACTATTATAACAATCAATTTTCCAAACATAAAGGAGACATGAAAAAGACTTGGACAATCATAAACAGGCTTCTCGGAAACCAAATTAAGAAAAATGGAATAGAGAAATTAAATGTTGATAATAAAGAAATTACTGATGATACTTCTATGGCAAACTCTTTAAATATACATTTTACTTCAATAGCGGATAAGCTTCGTTCACAGTTACTAAATAATGATCACCCACCTCTAGAATATATGCCACCCAGCCCACTAAATTCATTTTCTTTTGTTCTTGCTACCTCTACTGAGGGGCGGAATATTGTTGGTAAATTAAAAAATACAAAAAATAACATTCATAACATTCCTGTGCCCATATTGAAACTTGTTAAGATATCTGTAACGTTGGCTAAAATTATAAATCAAAGTATTTCCAAACGAATATTCTCATCAATGCTAAAAACTGGTTGTTTCACAACTAGTTTTTAGAGAGGGTGATCCTACACTAGCAACAAATTACAGACCGGAGTGTTCATTATCAGTGTTCAGCAAAGTTTTTGAAAAATTGTTAAAAGTAGAATGCAGCGATATTTAGAATCCTACAATTTATTATCTTCAAATCAATATGGCTTCCTTAATAATAAAACAGCGGAAGTGGTTATTTTAAATATTATGGAAATTGCAAATACCGCTAAAGAGAACAAAGAAATAATGATATCAATATTTATGGATTTGAGTAAGGTGTTTGATGTAATATATCATAATATTCTACTTAATAAATTATATTGTTACGGCTTTAGAAGAGCAATCAGAAATTGGTTTAAAAGTTATTTGTCCCATAGATATCGTTTTGTATCAGTAAATAAGGATTGTTCAACTAAAGCGCTTGTCAAACATGGTGTGTAACAGGGCTCAGTTCTAGGTCCACTGTTATTTTTATTGTATATAAATGAGGGGTCGCGCGTCTTAAGATACCTAAGCGCCACCACAGGCGAAAACGTGTTTTTGATGGATATCACTATTTTCACCCTTCCTCTATCGCGTGGTTTCGGTTATAATGACCTTACGACAGTAGAAGTATGGTTGAAAACCTTATGAAGCGAACTACTTTTTTCACCTCTATCGCCAGCCAAAAGTTCACCCAAAGTTCGGCATAATAAGAAAATTAAAAAATTAAAAAATATATATATAAAATATAAAATATGAAAATCTATTCCAAAAACTCATCAACATCTTCATTAGCATACTTAGAACTCTAATTTAGCCAAAAATGAACGTTCTAGCTAAATTAATAACAGAGATACTATTGCGAGAATATTGCTGAACTTTGGAGGCGATTTCCGGCGAATTTTAATTTTGGCGCTTAGGTACCGTAAGACGCGGGACCCCTCAAATGACCTTTCAAGCCCATCTGATATACTGAACTTCATAATGTTTACAGATGATACAACTGTCTTTTTCTTGCAAAGATGTTAATTCAGCTAAGAATATATTTAATCCAGAATTCATCACTGTAATGAAATGGTTGACCACCAATAAACTTTTCCTAAATACCAGTAAAACAAATTTCATGATTTTACCAACAAAAGAAATGTATATCTTGATGAACTTAACGTTAATGAAATCGCTATAAAGGAGTGTACTGTAACAAAATTTCGTGGTGTAATGCTAGAGAAGAATTTGCAATGGAATGATCATGTAAATTATATCGCGAAAAAGATTTCAAGGAGCGTTGGTATAATGTTTAAACTTAGAAATGTAGTCCCTAAAAAGGGTTTTATTGACTCTTTATCATGCTCTTGTTCTTCCTTACTAGGGTGCTTCGAAAATTAAAAGATGTTGAAAAAAGCTCATAAAACTTTGCTCCCCGGGCTTCTTCTCATTCTTTTATATCATATTAATGCCAAAAACAAATATTAGCTACATTGAAACTGACTAAGCCTTGCCACCAGGTAGCTGAAAAATATGCTTTACTGAATTAATTTATTATACTTAATACTTACATTTTTTTTTTCAGATTTACCTATCATAAATAACGTATCTATTAAATAAATCGTAGTTTTACTTGACTTTATATAAACTTAAATAATTATTACAAAATTTAATACTTATTTTTTGTCAAGAAGAGCAATAATTAGTTACTTTTCAATGGCAGACGGAAACGGTAATAATAATGATGATCCAAATAAAAAATCAAAGGATAATTCAAATATTTCCTTAAGAAAAGATGATATAATATGGCTAATAGAAAAGCCTATCGAAAAACTCTGATGTTCGAATCCCAACGAAGGGGGACATTTTACGTTATTTTTTCTACCTAAAAGATGGACCAATGAAGAAAGAGAAATTTAGAAATTTTAACGGTACAATTGCTGAAAAAGTATTAGAAGATACAAAAAAGCAGTGGATGAAATCAGGAATCGAAACACAACGTAAAGATAAAGTCAAGAAAAAGATTTTAGACCTTTACGAGAATTATAGGACACTCCAAAAAAAGAAAGGTTCCAATTCCAACAAGGTAAAGGAAGAAAATTTTGTTAGAGACCTTGACTCCTATTTTTTTTATTGCCCATAAAGATGCTGAACGCAGAGTTCAAACTGGTCGGTTGAGGACGACAGAACAGAAAAAAGAGGATAATGATTTCATAAATGCAATGAAAGAGGGTAGAAAAGTTCTTTTGGGATCCGAAGACAAAAAGTATTCAAAAAAGGTTCAAGCTAAAAGGAATAGGGAAGAAAATTTCACTTACAGAATGGAGACAGACATGCGAAGAAGAGAGCTACAAGAGGCTTCAACTAGCGAACTTAACGATGAGATAGACATTGTTGATGAAGATTATTTAGAACTAGATGATAGTGATAATGCAAGTAAAAATTTATCTTCTGGACAAAGAACTGCATTTATGGCTGCCATCGCAATAGAGGGGGGAGTTGATTTGGAGAATATCACGTTGTCTAAAACAAGTACGAAAAAGGCGAAGAAATCAAAAGTAGTTTTGTTTGCCCAAAATTTTGTAATCTTCATTGGGATGGAAAAATTTTGCATGAAGATGATGAAAGATTAGGAGTGCTGATATCTGGTGCCCTAGGATATGAAGAGGGAAAGCTCCTTGGCGTTCCAAAAATCGCCAATGGCACTGGTAATACACAAGCGAATGCTACTCATTCTCTAGTAGCTGAATGGAGAGTCGAATCCAATATATATGGTCTTGTTTTTGACACTACGGCGTCCAACTCCGGCTGGAAAAATGGAGCCTGTGTAAAATTAGAAGAATTATTCCAAAAAAAACTTTTCTTTTTTGCTTGTTGACACCACATACTGGAAAGAATCTTGCAAGCAGTTTGGTCAAAACTTTTCGGCGATACAAGTAGTCCAAATAATTTAGATTTTAAAAGTTTTCAGAAGTTTTGGAATACCATCAACAAAGAAAATTTCAAAATTCTTGAATTTAAAGATCGATCCTTAAAATCTCGTTGTGAAGATGTTAAAAAATTTCTTCAAGAAACGTTGACCCAAAGTTCTGACAAAAAATCATTACCAAGAGAAGATTACAAAGAGTGTGCGGAACTTATGCTTATTCTCTTGGGAGGGATTCCGCCTCGTGGTGTGCATTGGTTAAAGCCAGGAGCATATCACCATGCAAGGTGGATGGCGTACATTTTGTATGCAGCTAAAATGTTTGCTTTCAGTGGTCAACTTGGGTACGATTCCAAAAAAATAAAAAATCTTGAACGCTTTTGCACATTCACATCGCTTTTTTATATAAAACCCTGGTTATCAGCTACCAATGCAGGTGATGCTGCAATAAATGACCTACAATTGTGGCACGATTTAAATTCTTATTGTAAAATTGATTCAGATGTGGCCTCAGCAGCTATAAAAACCTTTGAAAGACATTTTTGGTATATGACAGAAGAGTTAGCTTCATTTTCACTGTTTTCAAATAAAATTGAGATCTCTCAAAAGCACCAAATCGCTAAAAAAAATTATGAAGATGAAAAAGTAAACAGTTTTAAAATGGGAGTTCCCACTTTCCCTAAATTAAAACTCTTCGACGAAATTAATTTCGCTGATTGGAGTAAACTCTATGTTTCTTTTACGAACTCTGGGAATAGATATGGAATGGATGACAAAGGACCCAAGTGAGTGGAACGTAGATTCTGAATATAAAAAAGTATATGAATATGTTAGAAGTGTCAAAGTAGTAAATGATTTTGCAGAAAGAGCTGTGAAGCTCATTCAAGATTAGTCAAATAACATTACCAAGAAGATCAAAACGGACTGTTTATAACTGCCAAAAGGAAGAGGCCCACTCCTGCTAAAACAAAAATAAACCTGATGGCTACAGTTATAAACAATTACGCAGGAGTGAGGGGGCATAAACCTCGGTAAAGGACAATCTTCATCTAATTTCCCTAGAAATAAGAAGAAATACCAAATTTTAAGCTCGTCTTTGTTTTTTTTTTTTGCACATATACTTATACTATTATCAATGCTTTGTATTTTTAAATAAATTCTAATTAACCATAATTTATTTTTATGAGGATTATGTAACTTAATCTTAAGTAATAATACCTACAAATCAGACCTAATTGCATAATTCGAAAATCACAAAACCTCAATTTTACATGAGGTTGGTGGCAAGGCTTAATATGTTAGGATCGAGCTAAAAATTCCCAAAAGTATTCAGAAGCATGATAGCAATGAGAAAATAACTGGGGAGCAAATATTCAAAATCATGTTTTTTTTGGAGCACCCTATTCCTTATATAACATACTGCACCCTTGTTTGGGGAAACTCCACTAACAACGCATTAAACGGTATCGTTGTCATCCAAAAAGAGCAATAAGGTTATTTATCTGATGGCGATTTCCTTGATCACTCTAGTGCATTATTTAAAGAGCTAAACCTAATAAAGTTTAATGATGTAATCAAACTGGCACTTTTTAATTTTATTTACAATGGGTAAATAGATATTTCGTAATTCATCAAGAAATCCACTCGTATCAGACCAGAAATAGATCAAAGCTTGTTATACTTCAATTGTCTTCAATTCAAAAACCGCCCATTTTCATTGAATTGAAACTATTGTATGACTTAATTGCCGATATAAAAAATATTGTGGATGAACATTTGTTTATGTTACAACAGACTTTTACTCGAATGTCAGTTACACACAAATCGCCAATAAAAAAATGAATGAAAGAAATTTATGAAACCATGAAATTATTGAAAATTATTTTTACTAGTTACTCCTTAATTGATAGCTTCAGAGAACGGAAGTTCTTAAAGAAAATACGATATTGAAAAACTAGGAGTAACAATTAAATTCAAATTTGGATTTCGGTGCTGCGAAAATATAAAAATAGATTGTATATATATATATATATATATATATATATATATATATATATATATAATACACACACGGTTATATAGATATACAATGCATCTCAGCGGTGTAGTGTTTAGCATTGCTGAGAGAGGAGACCAAGTTCGTGGGAGGAAAACAAAGGTTAACCAAGGTACTAATAATGTTTCGACTTTTTAATATAATCTTCCTAATGTTCAAAGGTACCAAAAGTGTTATCTCATAAAACAAAATTACCCACTACATCTGTAAATTATCACATACTCGAGACCTCACTTATACCCAGCTGCCCACACACACACACACACAGACACACACACACACCAGAAACTGGAAATGCATAAATTTCATAGAGCCAACATTTTTTCCTGCCTCTCTCTGTCAGGAACAGACAAATCTTCTATTCAGTACTGCGAGGAGAGAGAGAGAGAGAGCCAGTGTTTATAGTTCATGATCAGTGAAAAAGATTAATTAAAACCTGGCAAATGGGTAGAAAGAGGAGGAAATTAATGAAAAAATAATTTGGTGTTATTAAAGATCCACTCTATATATGCAGCCATTCAACTTAACAGTTCAAACGTCTTAAGGAGGTATAATTGTAACATCTTGTAGTCAATGAGTGCGCGTTTCACTCTGTCATTTGGTCTTTTATAATTCTTTACAGAACTCGTTAAAATCATTTATCATTCACGTTAAAAGTAAATGGGGAAACTAAGAAACTAACAACTCTTGAACAGATAAGAAGACAATGATACAGTTTACTTGCCTTCCCAGCTCTTAATAGCCGATACTGACAAATGTTACTAATTTTGTGCATCAGAGTTGAGATGCTTATGTAACTATGGTTCTGGCGAGATGTTTTTGGTTTATTATTAATTAGGCAAAGCCGTGTACAATAAATGGTTAGTCTCTGGTCTGACTATTGAAGAGCGCTTTTTCTTTTTTTCTATTGAAACGTTGAGAGAGTTCTATGCAATATTTCTTTTTTTTGTCTTCGATCCTAACCGTCTCTTGTAAATAAGAATTAGACTACCTTTATTTCACTCAGGCGCATTTCATCTGTTTAAACCAAATCCATTTTGAAATGACTAATATAAATTTAATTTTATTCACAATTGAATAAATGTTACAGTAAACTGCGTTGACAGGTAGATATAATTAACACTACAAATCATCTTTTAATAGTGTTCGCCAACTATCACAGAAATTAAGGTGTTGTAAGTTGATAGTGTGGACAGGCAAGACAAATTATTTATTAAAATGTTTGTGGAGGAGGGAGAATGGGTATCGGGAGAGTGGGGTGGGGGAAAGTTAATCATTTAAGACATGGAAAGGTCTGAACCCAAACCCCCCCCAAAAGTGGAAGAAAAGGTTTTCAGCTGGGGTTGATGGGGGAGAGAGCGACGTGGGGGAAAGTGGACTATATATATATATATATATATATATATATATATATATATATATACCCATTAAGCGCTGATGGTGCAGAAATGCTACACCAAATTAATTTGATTGTTACTCGGTAGATATTTTTCTTACTGAAAATACCTTTTCAATTTATGTAAACACATTATATACACTAAATATCACAGGAAAGAAATTAGAGAAAAATAATTTTAAATGTTATTAGTAATTATCCAAAATTTATCCTTTTATTCGCAATTTCACACATGTTTTGATTTCCATTTTGGCGCTATTTTATAATAACAGATGTTGAACGACCTTGTCAGTTGTTGAGGTTAGAGTGCTGGGGAAGGTTGTAGTCAGCGTTATCCTAAAGTTTCATGAAAATCAGTGAATTATTATGACATAAACATCTCTGATGCAGATATGCACCTTTAGCGGAGAACCAGATATACTTTACTTTTTAGGTAAGTGCTGCCAGTTCTTTAAATTTCATTTATTTTATGGCGACTACTACATTTTTATTATGCAATAATATAATAGTCACTCTGAAAATTTGTTTTCCATGTTATTATATTCGTAGAGAGCGGGTTCATATAAGGATAACTAGTATATTTATTTCTTTGTTTGTTTTGTTTTTGTAAAATAAATATCACTATTTGCTTTCTAATGTAAATTTCTCATTACCTGCTGATGGTGCAGATGTGCGCCAGTTCGTATTTCAAACAATAAACAATTCTCTTATCGTATTTGCTTATTATTACCTTAGTTAGAGTCCCATCTATCACATATATAAAAATAATATATTTCTGACCAACATAAAGGGGTCCGGCGGTTAATGAGTTAAAGTGAAAATTTGTTTAAAATAATACGCTAGTTTAATATTCATTAAATATATACAAATTAAACATTCAGTTTATATTGTCGTCGGGAAGGATCTCCTCATAGTTCTTTTAATTGGCAAGACACTGAAAAATTTTCTGATAATTGTTGTACCCGGAAAGACCAGACCTAGAGGCAATCTCTATATATAAATCTTTATAAACCATTTGTTATAGAAAGGTACATTTTAGGTTAGATTGTCCTTATATTCTTTCTTAAGCTTTTAGATTAGGTTAGGTTAGGTTCCTAAGAAAGACCAGACCTAGAGACAATATATATAAATCTTTATAAATCATTAGTTAGAGAAAAGTAAATTTTAGGTTAGATTGTCTTTATATTCTTTCTTATGCTTTAAGGTTAGGTTAGGTTCCTAAGAAAGACCAGACCTAGAGACAATCTGTATATATATAAATCTTTATAAATTATTAGATAGAGAAAGGTACTCTTTTAGGTTAGATTGTCTTTATATATTTTCTTAGGCTTTTAGATTAGGTTAGGTTAGGTTAGGTCCCTAAGACCAGACCAAGAGACAATATATATAAATCTTTATAAACCATTAGTTAAACCCCATTTGGAATATATATACATATATATATCCCCCACCCACCCCTTTGCAACATTGATTAACATTGCAATTGCACTCTACCCACTCATATTTATTTATTATATTTTCTCAGATGGTATGGATTTACACAAGTTTTAATCAATAAATAATTAAAATAAATAGTGGTATCTGGCAACCCTTCCATATATAACTAAATTGAACATCTGGCAACCCCTCCATATATATATATAAATATAAATAAACAAATTCAATAGTGGTGTCTGGTAACCCCTCCATATATAATAAATAAATTAAACATCTGCCAACCCCTTCATATATAAATAATTAAAATAATTAGTGCTCTCTGGCAACCCTCCATATATATAAATAAACAAATTCAGTAGTGGTATCTGGCAACCGACAATATATAAATAATTAAAATAAATACTGCTTTCTGGCAACCTCCCGACGTTCAATATAACAGATGTAGGTACCCTGAGCTCTCATTATGCGTCTGGCTGAGCCAGGCGAAACATGCTCTCTCTCTCTCTCTCTCTCTCTCTCTCTCTCTCTCTCTCTCTCTCTCTCTCTCTCTCTTAGGCTGTGTCCCCCAAAGACTCTCCTCCTCCTTTCTCTATCTTAGGTTAGGTATACCCCTTTGGGGGTTGAGGCTGTCTCACCCTTCTCCCCCCAAAGCTCCCCTTCATGAAACTTGGGGGTTACCCCCACCCCCTTGCTGCATAACCATCACCCCTTTGCAACACTGATCAACATTGCAATTGCACTCTACCATTTTGCGCCCATGCTAATATATATATATATATATATATATATATATATATATATATATATAATGTTAATTTCGGTGCGTTTTAGTTCTAATGTATTACTTTTGTAAATAAAACAATGTGTGAAAAAGTTGAGAAAAATAGGTTACGTCTACATTTTAAACAGGTACAGGGAAATAAATCACCAAATAACACTAATATTCCCTGAATAGAGAAATTTTGAAGAGTGGATATAGATATTTATTGAAAAAAATATATAACAATATTGTTAAATAATAGCTTACTCTTACGATAGAGACACAAATAAATCTACTGTATATGCATAAATATTGCTTTAATTGCATGTGTATAGGGAAATTTTAGACCAAAAAGGGAAATTTAAAGAGGGAACCGAGGGAAATTATATAATTCAGACCTGATACACTGCACTGGGTTACGATTAAAGGTTGTGCTGTACTTTTGGTTGTAAAACACAACATTGATAAATTCCTACTATTTTGAGTAACGTCTTTATGAAGAAAGTTTAGGTAAAGATGCATAAAAAGATGTAAGTTGGTATCACTGGGATTTGCTTCTTCCCCAATTGTTCGTTCTGCACAACCTAAAACTGAAGTATTCAGCTATATCGGCGATGTGGCCTGAGTTAGGTTGTTCCGTTTAACATTTATTTAAAGTAAATGGACATCGTCAGCATGTTTTAGTGAGATTTCAATATTTTCGCTAAACCTACGGTCAAATCATTGAGTACTGCATGTAAGCAAATAGCTCATCAGTCCCCAGCCTCTTACTGACTAAATGACAGATGGAGTTGTAAATTGTAAAGTCATATTTTAGTAACGAGACTCCTTTATTATAAGAATTATAAAGACTTGTGAACCCTCATCTGTAGATAATAAAAATTGTTACCCTTACTCGCAAATCCGCTATGCAGTTTCCTTTGTGTGCATAAAGAATGGAGTTTTAGCACAGACATTTGATGTTGCTTTATTAATTAACACTAGGTTTGACGAGGCTGCCAATATTAAACAAGTGTTGGGTATTTTGTTGTATATAGAAATCTTCTGTACTAGGTGTCTTGATGCGTATATATATATATATATATATATATATATATATATATACATATATATATATTAAGAAGCAGCAGTGTGTAGTATTCTTGTATTTGTGTCTGCTAGTTGTGTTATGTATGATGTAGATATATGTGTTAAATAACTCCATTTATTCCTGTTTTGCCCATAATGAAAGAATTTCCAGAAACTTATTTGTACTTAAAACTTATTTATTAGTCTGAAAACAATTACTGCGACAGTTATGTGTCAAGAATGTAGGCTGAGTTGCCAGCTGTTTTTTATTGCGAAGGAAATCAGATGGTTAATTTAAATAATCGTTTATATATATCTAATAATAATAATAATAATAATGTTTAAGGGTATATTTAGAAAACGGCTGAATGTTTCATTTAGTGCTAGCATTTCTTTAAATTTATCTGGCTGAACAATATGACAATGAAGAAGTGCGTTTAGAAAAAAATTATCGGTTTAAGGGCCTCGCTGGCTACTTTCTCACCAGCTGGTACGTTCGGGTGTGTATATATAATATATATATATATATATATATATATATATATAGAGAGAGAGAGAGAGAGAGGAGAGAGAGAGAGAGAGAGATGTAAATAGATCAATTATAGCCATCCCATGTATCTAAAATGATTTACATAAATTCATTAGTATATAAATAAATTTACGTGTGTTTATAAAGTGAGTTTAGAAAAATATTTTTTGTCGTAAAGGTCTCGGCAGCAACTCTCAGTCCAGGTGCTGAGAACGTTGCCAGATTTGATTGGTAAAAGAATAGAAGGCTAAAAGTCTGTTCTTGCATTCGCGATGCACGCTACTAAAGAAATGTGTATATATATATATATATTAATTTCCTAAATAAATACACGGATATATATATATATATATATATATATAATATATATCCGTGTATTTATTTAAGAAATTAATTGTCCACTGCTCGCCGACTTTTTATAGAGTAAAACACAGGATCCATTCGAAATATAGGATATTTTTTAAAAAAATGAATAAGTTACCACTAAAACTAAAATCTGGTTTACCAATTAAATTAATATTTTTTATATGCTTAGAAGTAATATTTGTATATATTAATACAGAACTTTTTTCAGATAATTCTTCTTTATTGCGGGGATAAAAGGCGAAAAATAAATTCATTAACATATCTTCATTAGCGTCTTTATAAAATACGTTTAGAAAAATACTATTAGTTTAAAGGGCAACGCTGACAACTTTTTCATATCAGCTGGTGGAGATAGTTGCCAGATATGCCTGGTAAAAGAATGAACGGCTAATATTCTGCTCTTGCATTCGTGTTGATACCTACTAAAGAAATGTATTTATATATTTTCCCTGTATATATTTTCCTTATATATATATATATATATATAACCGTGTATTTATTTATGAAATTAATTGTCTGCTGCTCGCCGACTTTTTATATATTGTGAAACACAGGACCCGTCCAAAAATAGGATATTTTTATAAAAAATGACTAAGTTAGCCCTAAAATGTAAAATCTATTTTTATTATAAAATTATATTAATATTTTTTATATGATTTAAAGATATACTTCAAGATTAAGAAAAAATTTTGTTTTTGCTTTAAATTTGGTTTAGCGTGTTTCAGTTTTTGTTTGAAAGAACAGACAGGATTCCAATACATCATAACCCTGGCCCTCGTGACGGCTTTCTCTCACGAGTTGATAATTATATTATCTGTGCCATTTTTGAGACCTTACCGGTCTAATGGGTGGTGGTGGTGGTGTTGCTGTCTATGGTTGTGAGGTATGGCATGCTCACGTGTATTTTGCTATTTTTGATATGGGGCTGTGTGAGGTATTCTTAGGGTGCATGTATTTTGATATAATAGAACTGCTTTAATTCTCCGTGTACGTTATGTGCTTGTGTCTTTTTGAGATGGGGCTATGTGTAATTATTAGGTATTCTAAGGTTTCGCGTGTAGTTTTTGGGATAGAACTGCGTTAATTCACCTTTACGTGTATGTTTTTTGAGGCAAAGCGATGCTAATTCTAGTTTATATGTACATAAATAACTGTGTACGCCCTGTACAACTGGCTACCTTCTAAGCCTGATAGCTATGATGCTGAAGACACCATTATGCGATGCTCCATGGCTACGAATGGGTGGAACTTCTCTCTCTCTTCTCTCTCTCTCTCTCTCCTTCTTTTGTTTAATTTAGGCTACCCACCTTTGGGGGTCTAACCCCTGTCCTCCGGTACATATATATATATATACAATTCATATATATATATATATATATATATATATATATATATATATAAGAAACTTTTCTATACGTGCATATACACCCACATACATACATTTCATATCTACTTTTGTAGGCCTGAGCAGCCAATTGGTGGCTGAGGGGGGTAAACAATCTCACCATGTTGCTTGCAATGTTGCATTGCAATTGCTCTCAACCTTTTTGCAATCATACTACTGACTCGGACTGAAAGTCAGTCATCTGATTTCCCTGAATCGTACATTTTGTATTTCAGTGGCACACCTTTTTCCGTTGATTTTTTTTTTACTAAAAATTAGTTAGAAGTATATAAAAGGTGTTGTGTTCGTATAAATTACATTATAATATAATTTATTTTTGTTGAAGTGCAAAGCTGAAAATTAGCATTGTAGGCATAGCCGCCTAGGCTATATACCATATTTATGTTTCTGCAGTGTTTGTAACTCGGCCAAGGCTCTATCTCTTATTATATTTATCATTATTGCGTTAAAATATTTATATATTTATATTTAATATTAACTAACTAATCTAGATTTATCTAATTCTTTAACATTTTAAGACTTTATTATCATTATTTTTTATAAACCGGGAAAGCTCGGGATCCCGGGACGATGGCGATTTTGTCCCGGAAAACCCGGATAAGAAAACCCCTGAAAATGAGAAACCTTAATCTCGATCTAAAAGGGTGTTAATTTGCAAACCCCTCAAAAACTATGGGTGCTAAAAAAAAATCTGTTCATTTTCGTAATCAACGTAAAAAAGAACATAAGAATCACACATTTACTAAAGGAGGAAAACTTTAATAAATGCAAAAAACCACTTTTTTCTACGTGAAGGTCAAAATATGAAAATAAAAACCCACTCTAATAGACAGAGTTTATTTCCACGACAGTTTCGACGCCCACTGGCATCCTCCTCGGGTGGATACAGAAACACGAATGAACCAAACCAAGAGGGAAAAACAGTCCAGGGACCGACCGTTAAGAAATTCGCACCTACGTTAGATCCCATTCTCCCGATACCGGAAGGGCATTTTCATTAAGTACATTCGCGCAAATTTAAAACTATCTTCCTGTTCTAAACATACAGATTCTATTATATTTTTTTACATAATTATTACGTTTATTATTAAATTTATTACCCTTAATATTGCATAATTATTTATTACAGAAATTATAAATTTATTATTACATTGGTTATTACATTGTTGTTTATAATACAGAACTTATAAACCGAAAAATGAATGAAAAAAGCCGATTAGGAAACAATCCAGAGACCATTGAGAAATTCGCACCTAGGTTAGATACCGTTCTCCCGACACTGGAAGGGCATTTTATTACAGGGTCCGCTTATAAGTACATTCCCACAAATTAAAACTATCTTCTTGTTCTACACATACAGATTCTAATATTTTGACATAATTACTGCATTTATTATTACATTTACATTTTTTCACATTTATTTCTGATAAACCACTCGGGATATTTTAAATCCTTAAAAATGTTCCAAATCTTTGAATTTTCCGGGTCTAGCAAATGTGGACTACAAATCCTGAGTGCTCTTAGAAACATGGAAGAAATAATTGAGCTTTTAACCCCTTCATCATGATATGAAAAATAATGAATGTACGAATTACAATGAGTAGGTTTTCTATAGACCGTGAAATTGGGCTTTCCGCTTTCGTTAATGACCAAAACATCTAGAAAAGGTAATTGTTTGTCGTTCTCCCATTCATATTTAAATTTAATAGAGGGAACAAGATTATTTAATGACTGAAAGAAAGTGTCAAAGTTATTCCAGTGGTCAGGCCAAAATGAGAAAATGTGAATGGGAGAACGACAAACAATTACCTTTTCTAGATGTTTTGGTCATTAACGAAAGCGGAAAGCCCAATTTCACGGTCTATAGAAAACCTACTCACTGTAATTCGTACATTCATTATTTTTCATATCATGATGAAGGGGTTAAAAGCTCAATTATTTCTTCCATGTTTCTAAGAGCACTCAGAATTTGTAGCCCACATTTGCTAGACCCGGAAAATTCAAAGATTTGGAACATTTTTAAGGATTTAAAATATCCCGAGTGGTTTATCAGAAAGGCGTATTTTAAAGCCAGAAAATCTTTTTATGCCCCTCGGGAACCTTCAGTTAACCAAAAACAATATGTGAGTTTGCCTTACATTGCCGGCTTAGAAAGAGTAAAACCGTTGACGAAAGATTTTAAGTTTGCTTTGGCTTTCAAATATTCGTCTACCTTGAAAAGTAAATTGGTCAGGAATAACGTGGCAAAAGAGGAACAAGCCTGTGTCTACAGCATTCCCTGTAAAAGTTGTGATTTAGTATACGTGGGAGAAACTGGAAGAAATATTGAAACCCGTATTAAAGAACACAAATATGCCTTCAGAAGTTGTAATACTAATAATGCCATTTTTTATCACGCCAGCCAAAATAATCATGCTATAGATTGGGAATCAAGTAAGGTACTTTATAAATGTAATAATTATGTCAAAAGAAAAATAATAGAATCTGTGTGTATAGAAAAAGTAGATAATTTTAATTTGTGCGAAGGTACTTATAAGTTAGACCCTTTAATGAGATTCTTGGTCAAAAAATCCCTTACGGAGTCGTGGGAACGTGTTCAAACCTAAGTGTGAATTTCTTAAATGTCTCTGGATTGGAATGTTTCCTTACTCGCTTTTAGTAAATGTAATAATGGAAGTAATAAATGTGGAAATAAATATAAATACAACAGATGTAATAATAAAGGTAATATTATAAATTTAATAATTAGGGTAAAGGTAATAATAATAAATGTTAAAAAATGTAAATGTAATAATAAATGCAGTAATTATGTCAAAATATTAGAATCTGTATGTGTAGAACAAGAAGATAGTTTTAATTTGTGGGAATGTACTTATAAGCGGACCCTGTAATAAAATGCCCTTCCAGTGTCGGGAGAACGGTATCTAACCTAGGTGCGAATTTCTTAATGGTCTCTGGATTGTTTCCTAATCGGCTTTTTTCATTCATTTTTCGGTTTATAAGTTCTGTATAATAAACAACAATGTAATAACCAATGTAATAATAAATTTATAATTTCTGTAATAAATAATTATGCAATAATAAAGGTAATAAATTTAATAATAAAGGTAATAATTATGTAAAAAAATATAATAGAATCTGTATGTTTAGAACAGGAAGATAGTTTTAAATTTGGCCGAATGTACTTAATGAAAATGCCCTTCCGGTGTCGGGAGAATGGGATCTAACGTAGGTGCGAATTTCTTAACGGTCGGTCCCTGGACTGTTTTTCTCTCTTGGTTTGGTTCATTCGTGTTTCTGTATCCACCCGAGGAGGATGCCAGTGGGCGTCGAAACTGCCGTGGAAATAAACTCTGTCTATTAGAGTGGGTTTTTATTTTCATATGAGGAAAACTTTGTTGAACAGTGTAATTGGCGTTCAAACGAGTTTTGGACAAATTTTGAAGTTACACAAAACACTTATACGAGCGAGTACGGCAAATTGATTATGTACAGGGTGGAAGAAAAGTCTTTAAGGATTTTATACATACAACTATTTAGTTAACAACATTATACAGATAAGTTTTGAAATGCTGAAAAAAATCAAACAAAAAGTGTATAAGAATATTATTCATACAAATATTTTGTTAAATTGTAATTTAATCTTCAAAGATTAAAGTCTTCATCCGCTATGATACATTTGTGGATTCTCTCTGTGAAATTCTTTATTGTTCTTCAGAACATATCGAGTAGGATCCTTTTCAGTTGTTCATCTATTCTACGGCCAAGGGCATTCACATTTGGATAATGAAACCAGGAGTGTAGAGTTTGTCACGCAAGTAAATCCAAAGCCAGAAATCACATGGGGTTAAATCAGATGATCTGGCTGGCCACTCGATGGGACCTCGCCGTCCAAACCATCTTCCTTCAAGGTTCGTATCCAGAATCTCACGGGCAGCTGCAGAGTAATGTGGTGGCGCCCCATCATGTTCATAAAGCCAATTCTTGTCAACGCCATTACTAAACTGTGGCAAAACGTTGTCTCTCAATATCTGGCAATAGCGTTTTCCATCCATCATATCGCTCGATTTGTTTTAATGTAGCCGTTTTAAAGGGTTTACCCAATCGTATTTTGGGAATTTTTTTCGCCCAGTGTGAACGTTGTGTTTGTTTCCTTTACTCGTTGAACCGAAGACATATTCATCTGAAAATTTGATCTTTCCAGGGAAATCTGGATCACTGTTGAACTTTTGTCTCATTGTTTCAGCAAACTGCAGCCGTCTAACACAATCATCGTCGTATATGAGGTGAAAGTAAATCGGTTTATAATCTTGGTACCCAGTGCCCTCATATTTTTTAGGCCTTAATTTTTATATCTGAAATCAGTGGTTCCTCACCTTTTTTAGGCGACGGCCCACTAGAGCTGATTTGAATAACTCATGGCTCACTTTCCATGTTGCTAAGCTGGTATTATGTTTACATAAGGTTTAATAAGTACATTTTTGTTATTAACACTTATTAACATAGTGCTAAAAGACAAGTAAGTGGGCAATGGCCCACTGGTTGGGAACCAGTGTCCTAAATCCTAAATCTTTGTCACAAGGTTGGTTAAGTAGTATCATAATTATATAGCTACCGTATTTGTCAGCTTATAAGACGCACTTTTTTCCTTATAAATACCTTAAAAAATCGCCCTGCGTCTTAGAAGCCGAAAGTGGCAATACAGCGCATTAATTAATTAATTGATTAATAACAAATAATAAGAGTAATAATCATATTATCTTTCTTTATTGGCTTTTGGGTTTTCTTTTTATTGAATTTTACATATCCATTGTATTAACAATAAAGTGCATCAAAAACTTTTTTTCTTGAATTTACCTTTCCAAAATTAAGGTGCGTCTTTCACGGCGCAGCGTCTTGTAAGCCGTCAAATACGATACTTAATTATGTCTTCAGAGGTGGAAAATAAGGGTTCTTAGTTTTAGTTAAGAGTTTTTTATGTCATTATATCTGATGCTGTATTATTGTCGATATGTATGTATGATTTTCCTCCATTTTTGTATGATTGATTTCAGAGGGTTAATCTGTTTCCGAAATTGTTTTTTAGATGTTGGGAATTTGGGGCAAGTGTAATGATCATTGAGCATGTCGAAGAAAGGGGGATGTTTTGTTTGCTATCAGTTTAAAGTCAGGCAGGAAGGAATCATTCTCTATTTGAATTGTATGCTGTTCTTGCTGGGGGTTTTTAATGTACATACCTTTGATTTTTGTTAGTTGTTAAATTTGGATAAATATACATTTCTATTTGTTTCAAGATTTTATGAATTATATACAATATATAGTACATTTATACAATAGACCCTTCCCTCTTATTAGCCTACGGCCCCTCACAGACTTAATCCGGCTCTGGTGGTACCCTGTTGTTTCAATATTTTTGCTATTGAAAATTTGGAAATACTGTATCCAATTGCTGTGCGACTTTTCTCGTTGAAGTCGTTGAATCGACTTGAAAACTGGCGAGGACATTTTTGTTGTTGTTGTCTCTTGTCGCCATTACTGGCCTTTCCCTTCTTCAACGATCAGGCTCCCTGTCTCCAAAGTTTGAGCTTCCAGTATCGAAGAGTGGTTGCAGATGGTGGTGATTTATTATATTTTTGTTGAAATAAACGTAAACTTTCTTCACAATTATTATAAAAAATAGTCTACGACACAAGATATACTGTTTCTTCATTGTTGTATTCCATCTTTACTGACATGGCGCTGACTGGGACTAGGGCCTAGGCCATTCCTGGCTTTGTATAGTTGCTTTGAAAAGTATCGCATACACTGCAGTGATATCATTGGAATTTATTTATTATTAACAAATTATTTGTATGAAGAAGGAAACCACGGATCTTTTCCAAATGGACGACCCCACGGGATTTAGCTGAAAATTTGTATACTAATAAGTTTTTATATTCTAATAACGAAAATAACATTATTTTCCTGGAGAAATATGGGCAACATACGAAAAAAATTGCATTTATATGCGCACTAGTTTGCATGGCACATGACCGTTATCTAAATTATGTAGTGTTATGTAGTGGGTTTTACAAAATAAAACGCAGATAATATCCTTTATTTATTAAAATTAGCAATACTTAATAATATTTTAATAAATAAATCTTCATTTGCATACTTTTTTCTCCATATGAACTCGCATAAAGAGTAATTTTGTTGTTGTTATTAATGTTTATTTGTTGCTTGCCTTGACCTAGTTTAGTCTTAAGTCATGATATTTTCGTTAGTTTTAACGAAAATATCACTACTTAACCTAACCAATCGTCAAGGGCGTACAGTTGACCTAACTGGTCATTCACTTAATCGGGGGACACACAGCAACCTCGTATCCGAGCGTCATGAGCGGTGTAAACTAAATAACGGTCATGCGCCATGCAAACTAGTGCGCATATAAATGCAATTTCTTTCGTATGTTGCGCATATTTCTTCAGGAAAATAATGTCATTTTCGTTATTAGAATATAAAAATTTATTAGTATACAAATTTTCAGCTAAATCCCGTGGGGTCGTCCATATGGTAAAGATCCGAACCCACTTTTCAGGAAGACAAGATGTAAATTTTTATTTTTTATTGATGTTAAGAAATAAAAATTTACGTCTTCCTGAAGAGTGGTTTCCTTCTTCATACTTCGTCGCGACAATTTTACATTATCAAATTATTTGTATGTATAAAAGCCTTAAAGACTTTTCTTCCACGTTGTATGCACTATGTAGAGAAAAAGTGTGTCAGGCTGACGGACTTTACAAGATTCCCCGACAATCCAACTGTGTAAGAGCTTTTAGCTAAAAAAAATGTTTGGTGGATTCAACCAAATCTGACTTCCTTAAAGGTTGGGTTTTCCCTCATATAAACCAATCATCAACTAACCAGATCGCTACATTTCCAGTGATTGGTTTTTCCCTCGAAGAAGGTGGTTGCTGAAAAGGTATAGTTTTACACAAAAACATAAATCAGATAAGGAATTCTGTGGTTTGACAGAACATTTTTAAAAAAATTGCTGAAAGTTTAGAAAATGACTCGTAACATAATAAATCAGCGGTAACGCGATGGAGTTTCGACGGTCGGGTCAAATAGGTTACCAGCTTAAGTGTCACATGGAAAAAGGAAATCTAAAGACATTCACAATTGACATAATTTTGATTCGCGTTTTATAATTTTAATATTTCTTATTCATTTAATTTAAATGGATTTCCTGGTGAACCTTGGCTTCGTTCCGCCCCAATTGTTCATTCTGTCGAAGGTCAAGCTTGTCACTTCACCTTAGACCTACAGTTTAACGTGAAATCCGAACCACGTCCCACCAGCAGCCCAGCGTCTTAACCACTAGGGTACCCATTTATCTACCAGCCAATATTTTTTATTGTGTGGAAGGCTGAGCAGCTAGGTCTTGCTGTGCGCTGCCTACCGTCACCGGGTCTCGATCCGGGGCAGATGGATTCGTAGTCAGCGACGCTAACCACAACACCACCGAGGCGCATATATATATATATATATATATATGGGATGAATTTCACAATAAAACAAGTGAAATTAATGAATGCTGCAAACCCACAAGGAAAAAGAAAAACGATTCCAAGGCCTTTCGTGTATTCAAAGCTACACCTCGTCAGGGAATGACTTTGAATACACGAAAGGCCTTGGAATCGTTTTTCTTTTTCCTTGTGGGTTTGCAGCATATATATATATATATATATATATATATATATATATATATATATATATATATATATATAATATATATATTAGGGTGGTCCAAATTTGGGCTAAAATTTTAAAATAGCTGGAAATGCTCTCCACATGGCTGCTCTTATTCCTTTAGATGTGAAGTGATTTTATGCAAAATATCTGTCGATTCAGTACGTTATAAGAGGTCGCTATGATTTTCACATTTTCAATTAATTAATTAGCTAATCATTTTCTACCCGCTTCATTTTTAGAGGGCGCGGCAGTCACGCCACATTGACTCCGCCCACCTTTCAGAGGATGATGCAGTTGTTCGATTTCTTGTATAATGCTGTTCGTGAATCGGACAAATCATTTACTCATGCATCATTTCAAGTTTAAACTTGTTGGAGGACGGGTTTTAAGTTCTTTCAAACTTCAAGAGCTTAGGAATAGTATCTCATGTAAGTATTAATTCATACAGTATATATTAATTATTAATTCATATATATAATTATTAATTCATATATATTAAGTATTAATTCATATATATAATTATTAATTCATATATATTAAGTATTAATTCATATGTATTATATTTATTCAGTATAAATTTATATATATAATTATGTTCTTTATATGCAAATTTATAACCGGTAAGGCTGTTGCTATTAAATTAAATGATTAAAATTGTAAGGTATATATCTTATGTCTCTTGAAGTTTATTATTTACTTATTCTTAAATATATTTTTAAAAATTTGCCCATCTTCCTACCCATCAACCATTAACCACTGTAACCAATTTTTTTACTTTATTTATTTGGACTTTGCAATTTTTTACTTTAACACTTATATAATTGTGATTTGGTGTTAAACGGTTAATGCATTATTTTCTCTCATTTTTCAGGTTATGGCTAGAAGTACTCGCTCATCTGCAGAAACGTGGGTTCTAGGAAAGCCCAGCAACGAGTTATCAACTGCAAGGCTACCCACATGTGGTGATGTGCTTCGTGGTTCGGTTTCACCACCATGAACAGTCCAAGACCTTGAAAGAGAGCTACAACTTGGCCTGCAAAGAGGCCCTGCAAGTATGGCAGAGAGCAAGGATCCCTACACAGCGAGTCGATGCCTGCGTTGAAGAAAAACCGCAAGACGCAGCTACAAAGCTGCAGAGTGAAAGAGAGCATGTTCCAAGAGACTCTCTCAGAGCTTTTCGACATTGCCTCGAAGGACGCCTTGAAGGTGATAGACAATGAAGAAGACCGCCAATTCCTGATGATGCAACGAGAAGACGTCTTTTCCTGCAGTATGGCAGGCCCTGACAAGATTAATTTTGCCAAGGAATACCGCAAGAGATGTCGACAGGAGAAAGATGCTGACAAAGCAACGCACTTCTTGGACCCACAGGTGGCCCGGAAATGACTCTTTAAACGTTTTCAGAAAAAATGGCCATCACTTCAGAAGGATTCCTTCATGAAGGCTTCAAACAACCTATTCAGAGATCCAAAGATGTTCCAGCTTCGAGATGAAATGATCCGGTACTTCACAAAGACACTGGAGTCTAAACAATCGCGTGATGACTACGAGGAATTGCTACGACTCTGCCTCACCTTCTTCGGGTGCCGTGATGAGAAAGAAGTCAAGGTCTGCGCTCCAGGACCAACTCATCATGCACGCTGGATGGCCAAGGCCATCTACGTCCTCAAAATTTATCTGTTCAAGCATCAACTACAGTTGACAGCATGTGAGACGGAGAATATCACCAAGCTCTTTCTGTTTATGACCTTGGTCTACGCACGTTTTTGGAACGAGGCCCCCGTCGGAATCAACGCTTCTTTCAACGATATTCTGCTTCTTAAAATCTTGCAAAAGTACCCAAATCAGACCATTTCCAAAGCAGCATCCACAGCTCTTCAACGGCACCTATGGTATCTTGGAGAGCATCTCATAGGCCTTGCATTCTTCGATCCTAGAGAATACCATACGAGAATACCACTGTTACTCGTCGATTGAAGCTTGAAGGAAACATTGAAGATATGAATTTGTATGAAATGGTCACCAAAAGGACCCTGTGAATCTTCAATCTGTTAAAGAAAGAAGGAAGGAAGGCAGCGGAGGATACCTTCCTGAGGACTGATCCCAACTCCTGGACGGAGGATGATTGCTTTCAAGAGTTTCGACGCATAGCGATCAACCTAAAAGTTGTCAGTGATTCGGCGGAGAGGGGTATCGCCCTTATCAAGGCATATAATACATCTTTGACGGATGAAGAACAAAAACAATTCATCCTCCGATTAGTAGCAAAACATCACCAAGACTACTCATCGTCTTCGAAGGAGTCAGTGATGAAGCGTTATTCTAAGTAATGATGTATATTTTAAACGAATGATAAATGTAATTTTCTATCAAACATATCATTTTTGTTCTTTAAAAATTTATCTGTTTTCTTTAAGAGTTATTCTGTTTTCTAAAAAAAATAAGCTGTTTTCTTTGACATTTAATCTGTTTTCAAACAAATAAACTAGTATTTGCCCTTGTTTTTTTATTTTTTAACCCAGAAGATCAATCTACTAGAAAATGAGTAGTAAAATGAAATTCATAGCGACCAGTAAATATCATTCAATTAGGCTGAAATTTGGCATGGAGATATTTCATAGATATACGACCAGGAGCAGTGATGTGGAGGTAAAAAATAACAAAATTTATTTTTTGGACCACCCTAATAATATATATATATATATATATATGTTAAACACAGACCGTGCATGGAACAAGGAACTCTTCTGGGAAAATTAAATCCACTATAGTCCGAATAAGTAATGGTAAATGACAAATACCATAGTTTTTTCCTTTTTCATGATTTTAGCCCGACGTGGGCAACGGGTCTCTCGCAAAGAGATCCCATAAATATAGCTTCCCTCACCAGCTATCTGCAAAGCAGACAGGATCCAGCTTTAAACCCTAGATCCACGTCCCAAAGCTGGATCCTGTCTGCTTTGCAGATAGCTGGTGAGGGAAGCTATATTTATGGGATCTCTTTGCGAGAGACCCGTTGCCCACGTCGGGCTAAAATCATGAAAAAGGAAAAAAACTATGGTATTTGTCATTTACCATTACTTATTCGGACTATAGTGGATTTAATTTTCCCAGAAGAGTTCCTTGTTCCATGCACGGTCTGTGTTTAACATATAATGTTCTCAGGGAACCATTCTGAGTTTGTGTATATATATATATATATATATATATATATATATATATATATATATATATATATATATATATACTGCAAACCCACAAGGAAAAAGAAAAACGATTCCAAGGTCTTTCGTGTATTCAGAGCTACACCTCGTCAGCATTCATTCATTTCACGTGTTTAATTGGGAAATTCATCCCATATATATATATATATATATATATATATATATATAATTATGCGGGTTGCTTCTACAGAGCTTCAATTTAATATTTAGGAGAAATCCAATGACAAGGAGAAATGTAAATGCCATGAAAAGTCTTCTTTATTGCGCAACGTTTCGAGCAATACGCTCATCTTCAGGCTGTTTAATAACAATGTGAAATTAAAATCAATATTGAATGAAAAACAAACAGAAATTTCTATAACCTATTCGTAAAGACAAATTTTAAAAGACTGAGAAAAGAGGGTTAAGTTCTAAGTTATACAGATTTACATATAAAAATTAAGAAGTTATTTTTAAATACATGTAGTAAATGTGAAATTAATACACTGGAAAAATTACCAATAGTACACTGGAACAATGGAGCTATCTACCTTACACAGCAGTATCCGAGGCCGACTAATTTGAGCAGAGGAAACGGGAACGAAGGATGGCGAGGGAGATAGGGGAAGGAGGGATTATAAGGAATTGGGGAAGGAGGAGGGATCATAGCAATTGAGAGGGACGGACGATGAGTCAACATTCAGACTAGGGGACAATGCTTTAATGAAAAGGGATTCTAAAATTCTTAGTGAGTTGGGACAAGTATTACAACCAAGAATTTTAAAATTGTCTAAAGTGACATCAATTTTGCATTTGATGCTATGTTCACGATGCTGGAGGCTTCCTTAGTTTTTAAAATTTTACCTGTTCGGCCACTTATTCCCATATGCGAATAAAATCTAGCCCTGAGAGAGCGAACAGTGCTGCCGATGTAATTCCCAAGGAGACACCTGGGGCAGGTAAATAAATATACAACACCGCTACGCAACGAGTCAGGGGTTCGATCCTTCGCTGAGAAAAAGCTACCTAAAGACGTTTTATTAATAAATATGATGCGGAAATCAGTATGATAAAAAAATTTCCTTAACAATTTTGTAAATTTAAGCTTAAATTCCTTATTCAAGGGACCCATTTCAGGTACCAAGAAATATTTTATATCCTTCGGCACTGTAATACATGGAAGTTGAGGGCTATAAACATTATTTAAGAAGGATCTAATTAGTTTGTCTACATATTGAACAGGAAAACTATTATTAGTAAAGTATGATCTTAGATTATTAAATTCATCATTAAGTAAGGTAAAATTAGAGGTCAAATTATATCCTCTGAACAGGAGAGTTTTAATACAAGACATCTTATAGTTGAAATCAGTAAAACTAAAAAAATTCATGCCCAAACCAGTGAAAGTGGGTTTCCTATAAACTGATGTAGTAATAGAATCACCGTTTTTCGAAATTAAAAGATCTAAGAAGGGGAGGGAGCCATTTTGCTCAGTTTCCATTGTATACGTTATATTGGGGTGCAAAGAATTTAGGAAGTTAAAGAATTGTTGCGCTTGTACCGCATTATCAAAGACTGCTATCGAATCATCAACGAAGCGTCGATAGAAAATTGGCTTGAGATGAGTGGGAGATTGTCTAAAAATTACACTTTCTAAATGAGTCATAAAAAAGTCAGCTGCTAACGGTCCGACTGGTGATCCCATCCCTACCCCATCAATTTGTTGGTAAACCTTATTGTTGAAAGTGAAATAGCATTGTTTGAAGACCAATTCTAAAAGTTCCTTCAAATGAGACAATGAAAAACCATGAAAATTATCAACTGAGCTAAAAACCCTATCTAAAATAATGGCAATAGTTTCAGATACAGGTACATTTGTGAAAAGTTACTTTACATCAAAACTGACAAAAAACTTTTTTGAATCGAAGTTTTTACCCAGGAGTTCTTTTTGGAATTCAAACGAGTTATTTATAGTGTAAACATTTTTCGCAAAGGGGGACAGGAGACGAACAACAAATTTTGCCAATTGAAAGGTGGGTAAGTTATACGAAGCTAAAATAGGACGGAGAGGTGTTCCAGCTTTATGGATTTTAGGCAGACAGTATAATTGAGCAAGATTAGCACCAGATGCGAACAACTGAGAGTAAGTATCATTTTTTATTATCTTTAAGGACTTTAGTCGTGACAGAAATCTATTAACCTGGTCTTCTAACCTTACAATGACTTTATTTACAGGTTCTAGAATTTGTTTGAATTTAGTAAGATCACTTAGGATTTCATTAGTTTTGTTTATGTAGTCCGATTTATTCAAAATAACCACTCCGTTACCCTTGTCTGGTCTAGTCACAACAATCTCCTGGTTCTTTGCCAAATTCTTAATACACTGCAAATCACTCTTCCTAAATATGAAAGATTGAAATTTAAGATTTCTAAGTTTAAGAAAAAATTCTTGAGTTAAATTTGAGAACTGACATTTGAGATTATTGAAATCCCCCACATGGGGAACATTTTTCAAGCCATTGAAAATTTTTTCAAAGTAAAGAAAAAACGGTGATTCTATTACTACATCAGTTTATAGGAAACCCACTTTCACTGGTTTGGGCATGAATTTCTTTAGTTTTACTGATTTCAACTATAAGATGTCTTGTATTAAAACTCTCCTGTTCAGAGGATATAATTTGACCTCTAATTTTACCTTACTTAATGATGAATTTAATAATCTAAGATCATACTTTACTAATAATAGTTTTCCTGTTCAATATGTAGACAAACTAATTAGATCCTTCTTAAATAATGTTTATAGCCCTCAACTTCCATGTATTACAGTGCCGAAGGATATAAAATATTTCTTGGTACCTGAAATGGGTCCCTTGAATAAGGAATTTAAGCTTAAATTTACAAAATTGTTAAGGAAATTTTTTTATCATACTGATTTCCGCATCATATTTATTAATAAAACGTCTTTAGGTAGCTTTTTCTCAGCGAAGGATCGAACCCCTGACTCGTTGCGTAGCGGTGTTGTATATTTATTTACCTGCCCCAGGTGTCTCCTTGGGAATTACATCGGCAGCACTGTTCGCTCTCTCAGGGCTAGATTTTATTCGCATATGGGAATAAGTGGCCGAACAGGTAAAATTTTAAAAACTAAGGAAGCCTCCAGCATTCGTGAACATAGCATCAAATGCAAAATTGATGTCACTTTAGACAATTTTAAAATTCTTGGTTGTAATACTTGTCCCAACTCACTAAGAATTTTAGAATCCCTTTTCATTAAAGCATTGTCCCCTAGTCTGAATGTTGACTCATCGTCCGTCCCTCTCAATTTGCTATGATCCCTCCTCCTTCCCCAATTCCTTATAATCCCTCCTTCCCCTATCTCCCTCGCCATCCTTCGTTCCCGTTCCTCTGCTCAAATTAGTCGGCCTCGGATACTGCTGTGTAAGGTAGATAGCTCCATTGTTCCAGTGTACTATTGGTAATTTTTCCAGTGTATTAATTTCACATTTACTACATGTATTTAAAAATAACTTCTTAATTTTTATATGTAAATCTGTATAACTTAGAACTTAACCCTCTTTTCTCAGTCTTTTAAAATTTGTCTTTACGAATAGGTTATAGAAATTTCTGTTTGTTTTTCATTCAATATTGATTTTAATTTCACATTGTTATTAAACAGCCTGAAGATGAGCGTATTGCTCGAAACGTTGCGCAATAAAGAAGACTTTTCATGGCATTTACATTTCTCCTTGTCATTGGATTTCTCCTAAATATTAAATTGAAGCTCTGTAGAAGCAACCCGCATAATTATATATATTCAAGGTATGGACAAGATGGCCTCAGGGCTTATCGCCATGTTTGGAAGACTTCACGAAAGTTTCTCAAGTCAAAACTGGACTGTTATTTTCTTGAAATGTGTCGGACTTGCAGGATTTTCCCGAAATTTGTTTACTTCAAACTCTACCGTGATAATCTATATGACTCTGAATTTTATCAATCGTCCCTGGAATATTTATTAAATAATGAAATTAAATATAAAATCAAAATATCAGATTCGCATAACAAGTCTCTTGGGCATTATATACTCTTAAAAATACCTTGTCGTTGTTGGACTATTTATTAATAATTTCTCTTGTACAACGTGAACTAGAAAAATTTCACTCTACCATCTTGGAAACACATGAACGTAAGTTAAAGGCTTTGGGAATGAATTCACCAAATTTTTTCAATTCAGAGAAGGTAATTTCGAATCTTTCTAGTTACACACTCTCCCCTCGGGAAAAGTTTTTACTGTCACTTGGTTTGCAATTTAAGCTTCCGTTGTTTCAAATATATAAGCCCTCGTTTTTTCTTTACTTTGAAAAAATTTTCAATGGCTTGAAAAATGTTCCCCATGTGGGGGATTTCAATAATCTCAAATGTCAGTTCTCAAATTTAACTCAAGAATTTTTTCTTAAACTTAGAAATCTTAAATTTCAATCTTTCATATTTAGGAAGAGTGATTTGCAGTGTATTAAGAATTTGGCAAAGAACCAGGAGATTGTTGTGACTAGACCAGACAAGGGTAACGGAGTGGTTATTTTGAATAAATCGGACTACATAAACAAAACTAATGAAATCCTAAGTGATCTTACTAAATTCAAACAAATTCTAGAACCTGTAAATAAAGTCATTGTAAGGTTAGAAGACCAGGTTAATAGATTTCTGTCACGACTAAAGTCCTTAAAGATAATAAAAAATGATACTTACTCTCAGTTGTTCGCATCTGGTGCTAATCTTGCTCAATTATACTGTCTGCCTAAAATCCATAAAGCTGGAACACCTCTCCGTCCTATTTTAGCTTCGTATAACTTACCCACCTTTCAATTGGCAAAATTTGTTGTTCGTCTCCTGTCCCCTTTGCGAAAAATGTTTACACTATAAATAACTCGTTTGAATTCCAAAAAGAACTCCTGGGTAAAAACTTCGATTCAAAAAAGTTTTTTGTCAGTTTTGATGTAAAGTAACTTTTCACAAATGTACCTGTATCTGAAACTATTGCCATTATTTTAGATAGGGTTTTTAGCTCAGTTGATAATTTTCATGGTTTTTCATTGTCTCATTTGAAGGAACTTTTAGAATTGGTCTTCAAACAATGCTATTTCACTTTCAACAATAAGGTTTACCAACAAATTGATGGGGTAGGGATGGGATCACCAGTCGGACCGTTAGCAGCTGACTTTTTTATGACTCATTTAGAAAGTGTAATTTTTAGACAATCTCCCACTCATCTCAAGCCAATTTTCTATCGACGCTTCGTTGATGATTCGATAGCAGTCTTTGATAATGCGGTACAAGCGCAACAATTCTTTAACTTCCTAAATTCTTTGCACCCCAATATAACGTATACAATGGAAACTGAGCAAAATGGCTCCCTCCCCTTCTTAGATCTTTTAATTTCGAAAAACGGTGATTCTATTACTACATCAGTTTATAGGAAACCCACTTTCACTGGTTTGGGCATGAATTTTTTTAGTTTTACTGATTTCAACTATAAGATGTCTTGTATTAAAACTCTCCTGTTCAGAGGATATAATTTGACCTCTAATTTTACCTTACTTAATGATGAATTTAATAATCTAAGATCATACTTTACTAATAATAGTTTTCCTGTTCAATATGTAGACAAACTAATTAGATCCTTCTTAAATAATGTTTATAGCCCTCAACTTCCATGTATTACAGTGCCGAAGGATATAAAATATTTCTTGGTACCTGAAATGGGTCCCTTGAATAAGGAATTTAAGCTTAAATTTACAAAATTGTTAAGGAAATTTTTTTATCATACTGATTTCCGCATCATATTTATTAATAAAACGTCTTTAGGTAGCTTTTTCTCAGCGAAGGATCGAACCCCTGACTCGTTGCGTAGCGGTGTTGTATATTTATTTACCTGCCCCAGGTGTCTCCTTGGGAATTACATCGGCAGCACTGTTCGCTCTCTCAGGGCTAGATTTTATTCGCATATGGGAATAAGTGGCCGAACAGGTAAAATTTTAAAAACTAAGGAAGCCTCCAGCATTCGTGAACATAGCATCAAATGCAAAATTGATGTCACTTTAGACAATTTTAAAATTCTTGGTTGTAATACTTGTCCCAACTCACTAAGAATTTTAGAATCCCTTTTCATTAAAGCATTGTCCCCTAGTCTGAATGTTGACTCATCGTCCGTCCCTCTCAATTTGCTATGATCCCTCCTCCTTCCCCAATTCCTTATAATCCCTCCTTCCCCTATCTCCCTCGCCATCCTTCGTTCCCGTTTCCTCTGCTCAAATTAGTCGGCCTCGGATACTGCTGTGTAAGGTAGATAGCTCCATTGTTCCAGTGTACTATTGGTAATTTTTCCAGTGTATTAATTTCACATTTACTACATGTATTTAAAAATAACTTCTTAATTTTTATATGTAAATCTGTATAACTTAGAACTTAACCCTCTTTTCTCAGTCTTTTAAAATTTGTCTTTACGAATAGGTTATAGAAATTTCTGTTTGTTTTTCATTCAATATTGATTTTAATTTCACATTGTTATTAAACAGCCTGAAGATGAGCGTATTGCTCGAAACGTTGCGCAATAAAGAAGACTTTTCATGGCATTTACATTTCTCCTTGTCATTGGATTTCTCCTAAATATTATATATATATATATATATATATTAAATAATAACTAAAACCTAACCTAACCTAACCCAACAGTCAGAAGCTGAAATCAGCCAATACGGGTCAAACGTACAGGTATTGACTGATTTCGGCTTTTGATATATATATATATATATATATATATATATATATATATATATATGGGACTGAACTCAGAATGGTTCCCTGAGGTTTTTTATGATACACACAGACCGTGCATGGAAAAAGGAACTCTTCTAGGAAAATTAAATCCACTATAGTCCGAATAAGTAATAGTAAATGATAAATACTGTAGTTTTTTCTTTTTCATGATGCTAGCCCGACGTGGGCAACGGGTCACTCGCAAAGAGGTCCCAAAAATACAGCTTCCCTCACCAGTTATCTGCAAAGCAGATAGGATCCAGCTTTGGGACAGGATCAAGGGTTTAAAGCAGCCTAGCCCAGCTACATTTAGAATCTCAATATAAGCAAAAGACTCGCTGCCTTCATGTCATATAGAATACATCAAAGAAGCTGGGCTAGGCTGCTTTAAACCCTAGATCCTGTCCCAAAGCTGGATCCTATCTGCTTTGCAGATAGCTGGTGAGGGAAGCTATATTTTTGGGACCTCTTTGTCATTTACCTTACTTATTCGGACTATAGTGGATTTAATTTTCCTAGAAGAGTTCCTTGTTCCATGCACGGTCTGTGCGTATCATATATATATATATATATAATATATATATATATAATTTAGGGTGTGCCAATTACATAGAAGTGAATTTTTAAATTTATTTTTTTTAAACGACCAGGGTATATTATTGTTCAATTTAATGTAGAAATGCAACACAAAAAAATTGAAGGAGCTGCATCAATATTTAGGACTTGCTCAACAGCATTTAATGTTACTGTATTTAGCTATGTTTTTAGTAATTTGTCAAGTTCTGCACATTATGTTTCTTGGTAAAGCATTCTTTCTTATATAAGTATTTCACATAAGTGGAGTTATAGAGCTACTGAACAAGTATTGGTCACACATTCTCTACACGTCTGTACAGGTTTAAACGTAAACAAACAAGGAAAGCAGCTATGCACCAGTTGGCACACATGACACGTCAGTCGTTGTTCTCAAGCACTGCTGGTGGGTTGTGTTAAACTGTGTTTTTCTGCTCAGCCACATACAGTAATTGTTCAGTTTTTTGCTTTTAGTGTCTACCAAGAATGGCAATGAAAACAAGACGCTACAGTGATATTTGGTTAGTTGGTAAATGTGAAGAAAAATTTAGTGCTGCAAAGTTACCATCAAGGCGTGATGTACTAAAAGTGTTATTTAATTTTCATACTGATAAACAAATGAGTCTGAAGGAAAGTGTTAAGAAAACTGTTCGTTTAATTTTGCCGATTTGGGAAAGAGCACGTATACCTACAACAACTGAATTACATGTGCGTGAGAGAGTTGTACGTCTTCATAAAGAATGGCAGTCACTCAAAAAAAACATAAATAGATCAACATCTACTGAAAGCAAGAAACGTGATATTTTTGGCGAGTCACTGGATGATTTATTTGATATTGCACACCAGGATGCCATGAGTTTGATTAAGATTGAGGAAGATCGCTTATTCTTACAAGGTCAAAGAGAAAAAGGCCGTCGTGGATCAATGATATGAGTAGACATGAAACTTTCAAAGAAAGAAGCTAGCAGAATTGAGCGATCACTAGCATATGAAAGGCAAAAAGAGAAACAGAAATATTTGCAGGAAGCATATACATCATCAGCAGCAACAATTAATGAATCGATAGAATTAGAATCATCAGGAGAATCATCTGATAAAAGTGATCATGCTGATTTTGATCAAGAGATTGCTCATAAGGCTGTTTTGTCTAGGTGTTCTAACAGAGGTCGTGTTCAAGTTGTTACGCAAGAAGTTGCTGCAGCACTAGATCGAACAAAAATAAGTAGCAGAAATGTTGTTCACGTTTTCTCAGCAATGGCTTCATCTAATTTGCTCAGAGCTCCCAGAAGTGAGTTACAGATTAGCCACAGAACAATTCATCGAGCCAGAAACAAACATCGTGAATCTCTAGCAGCAGAAATTCGAGCATCTTTTGATCCAAAAGTACCCCTTACTCTCCACTGGGATGGAAAAATTATGGATGATTATACTGGAGCTGTTCAGAAGACTGTAGAGCGTTTACCAATTTTAGTGTCTGGTAAAGATATTACAAAATTACTTGCTGTTCCAAAGTTCAATACTGGGAATGCTTCTGGTATTGCTGATGCTTGTCTGACAGAAATAAGAAAATGGGGACTAGAAAATAGAATAGTTGCATTGTGTTTTGACACTGCACCAACTAATACTGGATTGAAAGGTGGGGTTTGCCTTAAAATTGAAACAGAATTAGAGAAAGATCTGCTGAGTCTTGCATGACGCCATCACATATTTGAAATTATGTTAGAGAAAGTATTTTCTCTGCATGATGCTGGTAGGTCACCTAATATTGAAGTTTTTTCTCATTTCCGTGAATCTTGGCCTCATATTGATAAAACGCAGTATAAAACTCTACTTAATATAAATACTGGTAACATGGTAGAAGAAGAAAGGAGAAAAGGTCTAATTGCATTTGCTCTTCAGCAGTTGCAGTCAAAACAGCTTCGGGGAGACTATCAAGAGCTCCTAGAACTCTCCATTATATTCCTTGGAGGTACTCCCTCCCAAGGCATCACTTTTCGTAAACCTGGAGCAGTACACCGAGCTCGATGGATGGCACGAGCAATTTATGCCATAAAAATGTGCCTTTTCCAAGAACAATATTCTGTTCAGCACCGTCAAACTACAATTAGGGGATCCTGCCTCTCCTATGTCAGAATGTTAGCAGATCACTTGTTACGAGTGTCACTGTTCGTCACAACTGTGTACATTAAATATTGGTTTACATGTACGTCATCTTATGATGCTCCAAGAAACGATCTCATGCTTCTAAAAACACTTGAAGACTTCGCTGACAAAGAAGTTTCAACTGTTGCTTTGACTGCATTCTCACGACATTTGTGGTATTTATCTGAGATATCAGTAGGTCTAAGTTTTTTTGACAATAAAGTATCCCATGAAGAGAAGAGAAACATGATTTATAACATGAGAGTGCAACAAGGTTCCGAAGAGCCTCCAAAGAGGATTCCCCCTATAAAAAAATTTTTCATGTTCATTGGCTGACTTTGTGACAAAATCAACTAAAAACTTCTTTAGTATTTTGGGAATTGATGAAACCTTTCTCGGTAAAGACCCCGCAGACTGGTCCAGTGATGCAACCTACAATGAAGCTCAAGCAATTGTGTCATCTCTTAGAGTAACAAATGATTTGGCAGAACGAGGAGTTGCTCTCATGCAATCCTTCAATGAAAGCCTTACTCGTGACGAGGAACAGAAACAGTTCCTTCTTCAAGTGGTTGAGTATCATCGAAAGAAGTTTGATGAGGCTGTCAAAAATGTTGATTAAAGCTAAGTGTTAATGTTATTGAAAGTAAATGTTTGTTAATTAAAGGTAAATAAAATTAAAGGTAAATTTTTATGTTAATTGAAAGTAAATGTTTATGTTAATTAAAGGTAAATAAAATTAAAGGTAAATTTTTATGTAATTGAAAGTAAATGTTTATGTTAATTAAAAGTAAATTTTTATGTTAATTGGAAGTAAATGTTTATGTTAATTAAAGGTAAATATATTTAAAGTTCAACATCTTTGAGCAAGTCCTAAATACTGGTCAATTTTGATAAGATTTTGTACATTATGTTTTTGCACTGAATACAAAAAAATTACATCCTGGTCGTTACAAAATTTTGAAGTTGCAATTTTAGGCACACCCTAAATATATATATATATATATATATATATATATATATATATATATATATATATATATATATCCCTATTTAAAATATAAGAAAAGTAAGATATTACAAAATAGTTTAGATTTTACCATTATAAACCTTTGAAGTATGCAAGACACGTGTCAAATGCAATAACAAATGTCAAAAAACATCATTTGAATGTACATCGTCATTATTATTATTATTATTATTATTATTATATAAAATTTATAAAATATAAAATTGTTATTGGCATTATTATTATCATTTGTTGGAATTGAACGAGTTCATTTAAAAAAAAAAAAAAAAAAAAATGGCTGATGAAAACGCAACGAAAAGAAAGGTAATGATCGCGTTATTTGAATATAATCTGACAAACTAGTGTTACCTACTAATACGGTATGTTTTACTTAGTTTGATTTCATATTTTGATGAATTAAAATTAAATTTTAGTTCAACAGATACAATAGATAAACACTAAGGTTTTATATTTTAAATGTTTGCATACAATTCTCTTATATAATATTATTAGGCAAAATATTGTAAAATGCAATTACTTTTTTGTTATTCTGGGTGGCAACAAACGACTTTTCTTCTTATCGAGAGAGAGAGAGAGAGAGAGAGAGAGAGAGAGTGTGTGTGTGTGTATGTGTGTGTGTGTGTGTGTGTTCCCTATATAGAAAGTACGTTTCATGTCTATTGAGCTACCTTTATTTTTTATTTTTGTTATACGTATTGTTTCGTTGGTCAAATGAGAGAGAGAACGGCATGCAGACAGACAGACAGACAAACACAGAGACAGACACACAAGTAAACACGCAGACGAATGAACAGACAAATTGACACTGGAACCGACAATTTTCATGTACATATAATGGATATAGTATGAGGTAAGGCAATGCAAGATTAGGCTAGCTAGAACGGGTCAAGCTTACAAAGTCAGTTTAGGTTAAGTTAGAATGAGTGAGTTAATCGTCGCTGGGGTATTTTTACAATTTGTTATACTGTAGTTTCCTTTTAGGGCATCCTCCTCGAATGGAGAAAATTAGACCACAGTAACCAGAATTTAAACATATGCAAAACTATTAGTGTTAATGCGTTAATCGGAGAGTGAAAAGGAACTTACCCTGGTGATCTGTTGCCGCTTCATTCGCTTGGAGAGGAAAAAGGCGGTGAACCCAATCAGAGCTATGGCACCGAAACTCAAAATGACCCATAGGTAAGGGGTTCCTTCGTGCTTCTCTGTGGAGGGAGGTAGAATAGATCAGCAGAATGCAAATAAATAAATAAAGGTACGGGTCGTATCGTAGTAATAATTCATATAAGACAATTTCACAGTATGTACTAATAGAAATGGTAAACAAACTGACGATAATTGCCAATGATATTATGTAATGATGGTAGTAAAAATGATGAGCGTATGATAAAATCGGATTAGGCTAGTTTATATTCAGGAAATTTATTTAAGCTAAAATATTCGTCGGAAATATTTTCAGGAAGCATTTTGTGTGTGTGTGTGTGTGTGTGTGTGTGTGTGTGTGTGTGTGTGTGTGTGATTTAATTTAAAAATTAAAAATTATTATCGTTTTGTTGTGAATTGTAACATCATTTTAGCTATTAGTTGTTTATTGATAAAATATACATACACACACGCATGTTTGGCTACTCTACAAAACTGCGACATATTCACACATTTCCACACATTCATTTCTGTATCACGACATTTACGCAGTCTAAAAAAATTAAGAAATTTAATCAAACCTAAACAAACCTTACCTAACCTAGACTAACCTTAATGATATTAATTTTTTCATACCAAAACATAGCATTTATAATGATTAACCACCGTGACACGGCTAATGTCGTGATACGCATGTGCCGCGACGGGTTCTTTGTGTATCTTAAAGATTGTAGTGACTCCGTAAGGAAGACAAGAACACACACACACACACACACACACACACACACACACGAAGAGAAAGTTACAGTTAGTCCAACAAAGACCTGAAAATCTACCCGAGAAAGAATATATATATATATAAGCAAACAACCACAGGGAAAAAGGAAAAAGAAACACGAAATCCGAGCGCTTTCGTGATATATTCACATCTTCAGGGACAAGATGTCCTATTTCTTTCTTGTCCCTGAAGATGTGAATATATCACGAAAGCGCTCGGATCTCGTGTTTCTTTTTCCCTGTGGTTGTTTGCTTATTAATAAGATCACGTGTTATTCTGTGATTTTACTGCATACATATATATATATATATATATATAGAGAGAGAGAGAGAGAGAGAGAGAGAGAGAGAGAGTCTCGAATTAATTTTTAATTGCTTATTGATTACGGATAATAAGGTTGCCGAAGCATCCTTGTATTAAAACTGTTTTAAAAATTTTGACGATAATTATAATTGGCTTGTTAATGCTACGACGGAAGTGGTATTGTATTTTAGATTCGAGTAAACAATCCTCTCTCTCTCTCTCTCTCTCTCTCTCTCTCTCTCTCTCTCTCTCGTAAAATTCATATGAAAATGGTCTTATATACTCATGACCATTCATCTATTTACATATCGTGTCCTTCCTTCGTTTGATCGATGCTCCACGGGTGTTTCAAGGTTTACGTCTCTCGTTTCCACTGCGCTCGCTTCGCCGTTCTTCTCTCCTGACAACGTCATTTTTAAGTAAAAGATATAAATTGTTTCGTGGATGTCACCGAGCATCCTCGTGGGTCTTCAACCCCACCGGGGTAGTCAATAACTCGACTATGACATCAACGTTTAATAAGTGAATATTTCCCCATTTCCCTTCTCTACTCCGTTTGAACCTTCGTTCTTGTCCCTCCTAATCTTACGTAGATATACTTCCTATATAAGTACTAAAGAGCTATATAAGAGTTACCAGTATATGAAACTTAATGAGAGCAAAGTTAAAGGTTAAATGTTAAGCTTCTTCTTTAAGTATGCCTAGTATGACGTCATTTATTTTGAATTTGTGTTTTGATTTACGCTGAGAATACGATTCTCTGTTCCAGAAGCCTTTCATTGTAGTAATTAATACCTTCGAGTCATAAGTTTAAATTACGCTTTTGTGTTCCTCTATTATGAAAACGTTAATAATCCCTCTTTTTATTAAATGTATTTTCACTCCTTTAATTGCGCAACGAACTGGGGTTAAGCTGCAAGGATGCAAGGGTTGATAGTTCTCTCTCTCTCTCTCTCTCTCTCACACACAAAAAAAAAAAAAATGGGGGAAAATTCTCAGTAAAAATTCAAACTTGGAATAAGTGTTATTTCCAATTAACAGATAAAATAAATTCGAAGCACACTGTAAAAATTAATTGATCCATACAGACAATATTAAAGATTGAATTTGTCCAGATATATATATATATATATATATATATATATATATACAGTGCGTTTGAAAAGTCTCTCCGCAGTGCTATGTTAAACGCATAGGAAATTGAAAAACTACAATGTTTTCATTGAACCATGATTTAGTGATTTTATTACATAACCTTTTGATTTTACAGCATGTGTTGGAAGTGTTTTCCACCATTTTGCAGGCACAGAGCAACTCGTCTACACTTTTTGTCAAACACTTTTTTTAAAGTGTTGGTTGACTGCGGAGAGACTTTTCGAACGCACTGTGTGTGTATATATATATATTACTTTCAATCAACACTGAAGATAATTTTTTTAAAAGTATAAAAGGCTTCACTATTTTTGTAAAGTACCATTTCATCCATACACTTATTCAGGGTATGAGCAGCTCGTAGCATCATTGGCAAGTATATAGAGGGGTCAATGTACTAACGACGCTTCCGTACGTAGTTTATCACCAGTTGAAACAACAATGCTTTGATTTATCATATTCCAATGATCGTCCATTTCATAATTCGTTCACAGGCCCTTATCGTTTGTTTATATATATACAGTTTATATATATATATATATATATATATATATATATATATATATATATGAAAATTATTTCACGAAAGTAACACGTGAAAAATATTTATGATGAATAAAACCACGAAGGAAAGGAAACACAAAATGGTGCTCAAGCGCTTTCGTCTAATGACATCCTCAGGAACACTGAAGTACATAAAAGGGTAACAGCCTATATATAGGTTACAGAAAGAAAAAAAAAAAAAAAATAAATAACATACATACATACATACACACACACATATATATATATACATACATATCTATATATACACATATATACATATATATATATATATATATATATGCAATAAACAGAGAAGTAAAAATAAAAATTAAAAATTAAAGGATTATCAGTGAGACGTACAGATTTGTAAGGAATAATATCGATTTTTAGCACAAGATCAAATGGATTATAAAAATACAAATTTATATTGGAAAACTGCCCGGGTTTTAACACTCTGCCTATGGTCAGGTTTCGATATATATAAAAATAAAATGCAAATTAAAAGTTAATAAAGTAGCAGACAAGTTTACCAAAGATTTAGTGTTCTACCCTTCTTATCTAAATCTGTTTGGAAGGAATTCAAAATAACAGGATCGAGTTGAAAAAGACCTTTGCTTATGTTGAAGTTATTTGAAAGTTGGATAATGGCAGACTCAAGAATATTTCTATTAACAATGTTGCTAGAATGGAATAAAACTGAAGCATTATTCCAATCAATACAGTGGGCTAACTCTGACAAATGGACAAAAAGGGCATTGCTAATGTACTTAAACTTTTGGATATTAATGTAGTATTTTCATATAACAATATTGTGAAAAATATCATAGTAAAAAATAGCCCTACCAATAATTCAGGCATTATCTATAAAATTGGTTGTAAACAATGTGATTCCTTTTACATAGGTCAGACGGGAAAGGATTTGCACACACATATAAAACAGCATCAATATTCCGTTAGAACAGGACAGTTGTCCAGTGCCCTTTTTGTCCATTTGTCAGAGTTAGCCCACTGTATTGATTGGAATAATGCTTCAGTTTTATTCCATTCTAGCAACATTGTTAATAGAAATATTCTTGAGTCTGCCATTATCCAACTTTCAAATAACTTCAACATAAGCAAAGGTCTTTTTCAACTCGATCCTGTTATTTTGAATTCCTTCCAAACAGATTTAGATAAGAAGGGTAGAACACTAAATCTTTGGTAAACTTGTCTGCTACTTTATTAACTTTTAATTTGCATTTTATTTTTATATATATCGAAACCTGACCATAGGCAGAGTGTTAAAACCCGGGCAGTTTTCCAATATAAATTTGTATTTTTATAATCCATTTGATCTTGTGCTAAAAATCGATATTATTCCTTACAAATCTGTACGCCTCACTGATAATCCTTTAATTTTTATTTTTACTTCTCTGTTTATTGCATATATATATATATATATGTATATATATATATATGTATGTATGTGTATATATAGATATGTATGTATATATATATATATGTGTGTGTGTATGTATGTATGTATGTTATTTATTTTCCTTTTTTTTTTTTTCTGTAACCTATATATAGGCTGTTACCCTTTTATGTACTTCAGTGTTCCTGAGGATGTCATTAGACGAAAGCGCTTGAGCACCATTTTGTGTTTCCTTTCCTTCGTGGTCTTATTCATCATATATATATATATATATATATACTGGTAAAAAAAAGAAACGCAATTTTTGAGATTTATTAATAAACATGAGGACTCAGTATATAGTAAATGATTCTTTAACATAACAAACAGTCAATAACGCGTATGGCCACCCCTAGCCACAATGCAGGCTTGGAGTCTGGCCCTCATCGACCTCAACAGTCTCTGCAGGAAAGCAACTGTCATGCTCCACTACTGCAGCATCTGAGTATCGCTCCCCTGGTCGTCTGTATACCCTGACACGGCCATCAGAATTGGACAGTCTGAAGCGAGACTCGTCAGAAAAGAGGACTTGGTTCCACATTCTTTGTGTCCAGTCACGGTGCTGATAGGCCATTGCAGGCGTCGTTGCCTTCTTGCATCAGTGAGAAAAGGACCTCTGTAAGGCCTGCGGGATCGGAGTCCTGCATTACGGAGTCGGTTTCTGACGGTCTGGTCACTAATTCTGTTGTTGTGGATACCAGGTGTCTCTCTGGCTGTCTGACGAGCATTCCGCTGCCGATGACGCAGGTGCTGCAGTACAATGTGGCGATCCTGGCGTTGGGTCGTCACACGAGGTCGCCCACGTCTTGGCAGGTCCTGAACACTCCCTGTGGCATTGTACCGTCTAACAAGCCTAGAGATTGTTCTGGGATGCACATGCATTCGTTGTGCAACTTGGACAGCAGACATGCCTGCATCCAACATGCCCAAGGCACGACCTCTGTTGACCTCTGAGAGTCGTGGCATACCTCAATCGCGGGAAAAAGTTTGGTTTTCTCAACGGGCAGTGTGTATTCTGTGAAGTCAAAGAAAAAATGCATGCCTTCATAAAGAATACATTCAATTTAATCTCTGTTTATTGTTTGTAACAAAATGGGTCTTAGCCGGGATTAGTCAGGTTTAAAAACATGCACTAAGTGGCTTTAAAAGATTTGAACAAACATTTAACCATAATCTTGAAACTGTGATAATACCACTAACAACTTAAATTTTACACCATATGCAAGCTAATTGCGTTTCTTTTTTTGACCAGTATATATATATATATATATATACCTTTGGTTTTCTTTCGCCCGAATTGTTCATTCTGACAAAAGTCAAGCTTTTCACTCCACCTTATACCTACAGTTTAACGTGGATTCCGAACCACGCCCTACCAACAGCCCAGCGTCTTAACCACTAGGCTACCTAGGGTGCCGTCTACGGGTTTCGATCTTAGGGCCGATGGATTCGTAGTCAGCGACGCTAACCACTACACCACCATCAGTGCGTGAAACCAATCATTTCACGTAATGCCTAAATATTTCAGGCATTTCGCGTAATAACTGTGACCTTTAAACATAGGCAATACGCATTATTAACCTAATCTAACCTAACCTATCCTTCACGAACTCATTAATCACTTAATTGAATTACTTTAAATGCCTGAAGCTTTTAGGCATTACGTGAAATGACTGGTTTTACACATTAACTGTAACATACTGTGTGTGTGTATATATATATATATATATATATATAGAGAGAGAGAGAGAGAGAGAGAGAGAAGCTCTCCTAATCACGTGTTGGGTGCAACAAGTTGTTAGTGAATTTGAATTCTCCGTCGTGTCAACTAATATTCTTTAATATTTCTTATATACTTACACAAAGGAAGGAAATGGGTTTAAAAATTTGCATGTACGATATACATATTCGTCGTTCATTATTAACAAAAGGCCAAACTGATGTTAGAATGGGACATTCCGTAATTAAATAAATAGGCACAGATTGAACACTGGGTCTCCTCAGTCATTGAACCAATGCTCTTTCCCCTTTAGTGTTGACGTCATTCCGGGTATAGCCAATGAGCGGTGGAATTGAAGGAGACACGCCCAGTTCGGTCGGGAGAATTAATAAGGAGGTAAAAACTCTGACGTCAGAGGGATCATGATAATTTCACTTTTTTTACACGACATTACGTGTACGGTGTATATACGTTTTGGTAATTGTGATAAAAGTTCCCCATAGCATGATCAATGATTTGTTGGAACAGCTTACATTCTTTATTTTTCATTTTAATTTTTAATTGTATATTTATTTTAAGTGTCTCCTGGATCGATCAGCACTACAGCCACCGTGTAGTGCTGAGATCCGTCTGAGCTGAGTCGTGGATTCGAATCCCAATGCTACCTAGAGCTAGGCGGTTGTCTTTTCTGTCTTACGTCACGACGAAACGACGGGACGGCCACCCTCCTTTAATTAATTGACTTGGACTAAGGTAGCCCAAGCTCGGTCCCCAATCCCCTCACTTGCTTGTGAGATGTGAGATGTGGAGGTTACCTTTTTATATTTAGTTTGATGTTTATTTGCAACTAATTTGTTGTATAGCGACACTTGTTTCGTAAAACGTGTACTTATACACAATATGTTATATACACAGTATATATATATATATATATATATATATATATATACAGACCGTGCATGGAACAAGGAACTATAGTTTTTTCTTTTTCATGATGCTAGCCTGACGTGAGCAACGGGTCATTCACAAAGAGGTCCCAAAAATATAACTTTCCTCACCAGCTATCTGCAAAGCAGATAGGATCCAGCTTTGGGACAGGATCTAGGGTTTAAAGCAGCCTAGCCCAGCTACATTTAGAACCTCAATATAAGCAAAAGACTCGCTGCCTTCACGTCAGATTGAATACATCAAAGAAAAAGGGGTAACTATTATATTTTTAGCCAAAAACCAAAACTTAAACCTCAACTGGCAGAATTGAGCGTCCACTTTTCAAGGCACATAACATGTCCGTTTCATGATGGGAATGAACTCAGAATGGTTCCCTGAGGTTTTTATGATACAAACAGACCGTGCATGGAACAAGGAACTCTTCTAGGAAAATTAAATCCACTATAGTTCGAATAAGTAATGGTAAATGACAGATACTATAGTTTTTCTTTTTCATGATGCTAGCCCGACGTGGGCTTTGATGTATTCAATCTGACGTGAAGGCAGCGAGTCTTTTGCTTATATTGAGGTTCTAAATGTAGCTGGGCTAGGCTGCTTTAAACCCTAGATCCTGTCCCAAAGCTGGATCCTATCTGCTTTGCAGATAGCTGGTGAGGGAAGCTATATTTTTGGGACCGCTTTGCGAGTGATCCGTTGCCCACGTCGGGCTAGCACCATGAAAAAGAAAAAGCTATAGTATTTGTCATTTACCATTACTTATTCGGAATATAGTGGATTTAATTTTCTTAGAAGAGTTCCTTGTTCCATGCACGGTCTGTGTGTATTCTAAAAAACCTCAGGGAACCATTCTGAGTTCATTCCCATATTTATATATATATATATATATATATATATATATATATATATATATATATATATATATATATAGTGGCCTAGAATGTAGGCTTAAGTAGTATAGTTGAAAAATTGGAGAGTGCAACTGCAATGATGCAAATGTTGACAAATGTTGCAAGACCCCATCCCTCTTGTTGCAAGACCTCCCTCCTTTTGTTGCAAGAACCTCTTCCCTTCGTTGCAAGACCCCTTCCCCCTTGTTTCAAGACCCCTCCCCCTTGTTGCAAGACCCCTTCCGTCCCACTGCCACAAGTTACAAGGAGTTACAAGGAAAAGAAGTACCTCAAAAGGCCTTGCGGCCCATACCGAGGAGGTACCAATGGCAACGGGTGCCACGGAAAATTTTCTACACACTCAAATAGTGTGCAAGATTTGGTCTAACGTTTTCTTGAAATGATCCACAGAGGAACTGTTCACAACTTCTGAAGGTAAACTGTTCCACGTGTCACAGATCTTATACGTAAAGTAATTCCCACACACACTAGTCCTAAACCGTTTCAAATCCAACTTCCAACCATTGTTGCGAGTTGGGTTATCATTTAAACTAAACATGCTTCTAAAATCGACATCGTTGAACCCGCGTAAGAGCTTGAAAACCTCAATCAGTTGACCCCGCAGCCTCCGAGTTTCCAGCGAAAACAAGTTCAGGGCGCGTAACCGTTGATTGTAGCCCATATGCCTATGGAAGGGATTAATTTTGTGGCCCTCGCCTGCACTCGCTCCAGCCTCTCAATATCTTTCCTGAGGGTGGGCCACCAGAACTGCACTGCATACTCCGGGTGCGGCCGAACCAGGGAATTGTATAGTGAGAGCACAATCTCCTTGTTCCGAAACTGAAATTGCCTCCTGATATAACCCAACAGCTTCTGGGCTTTCTTTTCCACCTCAACACACTGTTTGGTAAACTTAAGGTCGCTGCTAATTAGCACACCCAAGTCCTTTTCCAAATCAGTCGCCTCGATATTACTCCCCAACATCGAGTAGTCCGACTTGGGATTGGCGTAGCCAATGTGCATCACCTTCCATTTACCCAAGTTAAACGGCATTTGCCATTTTTCGGACCACTCTCCTATCCTACCTAGGTCCACACGCAGTTGCTCGATCGCCTCCGGCGTCCCAACATTGGCCCCAAGCTTGGTGTCATCAGCGAATTTGGCGATCCGACTGACGATGCCACCGTCTATATCATTTATGTAAATGATAAACAACAGCGGCCCCAAAACGGAACCCTGAGGAACCCCACTAGTGACCGAGGCCCAACCCGAACTGGCCCCATTAATTACAACCCTCTGCTGCCTATTCTTCAGCCAGTTTTCAATCCACCTACCTACTTCCCCACCGATACCCAGCGCGCGCACTTTCGCCATTAGCCGGCGGTGAGGTACCTTATCAAAGGCTTTCTGAAAGTCGAGATAAAGTATATCAATCGCCCTACTCTTATCATACTCACTCAACATGACGTGGAGAAACTCGAGCAAGTTGGTGAGACACGACCTATGCCGTCTAAGCCCATGTTGGGAGTCCCCAAGCAGCTTGTACGAATCCAAATGGTCAACGATCCAATCCGCTATTATCCACTCTAATAATTTACCTACAACTGAAGTGAGACTAATGGGACGATAGTTCCCTGGACTTTCGTGATCCCCTTTCTTAAAGATAGGGGTCACGTTGGCTTCCCTCCAGTCACCAGGCACCTTGCCTGTCTCCAACGATTTGTTGAAGACTGTAGCCAGGTCGGGAGCCACCTGGTCGCGCACCTCCTGCAACACTCTGGGGAGAAACTGGTCTGGCCCAGGAGCCTTAAACGCGCTCAGTTTGTCTATTCTATCGGCAACGACTGTCGCGGTACATCGAACACTATCCAGGCCAGCACCTTCGTGCCTCACGCCTGGCTCGGGGATGATGCGGGTGTCCTCCCTGGTGAACACTCCCGCAAAATACTCATTAAGCACATTGGCGATGTCCGCGTCGGAGGTCCGCAGAACGCCGCTTCGGTCTTTTCTACTATTAACATAACTGAAGAACTCCTTAGGGTTCCCCTTGCAGAGGCTTGCCACCGTAGTTCTCTGTTACGTTTCGCTAGTCTAACCTTCGCCTTCACTTCCCTACACAGGCGGACATACGCTTCACTGTTCTCATGGGAACGATTGGCCTTCGCCCTCCTATACACTACTTTCCTATTTCGGATAGCCGAAGCGATGTCACGATTGAACCACTTAGGCTGCGTTGAAGCAGGGGTGACCGGTTTTGAGGGTATGACAGCAGACTGCAGCACTATAAACTCGTCCCGGAATGCACTCCACACTCCCTCAACATCGCCGCCGACCTCTAACCCCATCTCACCTACGCTATCCCTGAGGCTAACAAAGTCCGCCCGCCGGAGACCGAGCTTACTGCCTCTCGAGTTACTACGCTTCACCCGAGGGACGCACACACGGAACCTAATGAGACCGTGATCACTCCCGCCCAACGATTCTTCAACGGTGAGGCCAGTGACGAGGTTGTCTTCGGTCGTGAATACTAAGTCTAGAACGCTTTCGCCTCGTGCAGGCTCATTGACCCACTGAGTGAGGAAGTTCTTATCAGCAAAGTCAACTAGCCTCCTCCCTTCAGCATCAGCAGTCCTGTCTTCCCACTTTATGCCGCGACAGTTGAAGTCTCCTAAAACTACACACACCCTATCCCCTAGCAGGCTACTGAGTTCGGTGTACAGGGCTGTATCCTCCTCGAGGAGGAAATGCGGAGGTCTGTACACCAAGATTAACCTATAGCTCGTCCCTCCCACATTCAGAGCTGGGGGAATCAACCTAACCTAAGGGAGAGCGAGAGAGAGAGAGAGAGATTCGCCAGACGCATAATAAAGCTCTTGGGCTTTACACATGGCTTAGAAAGTCCTAATCAGCCAGTTGGCTTAGAAGGCTTAATCTGGTTTAGAAGACGTAAATGGCTTGTTCAGGTACACATTATTATTTCTGAGTTGCGAGACTGCACTATTTATTTAATTAAAGCATATATTCTTGAGAATTGCCTTAGAAGTCTTAAGCAGCCACTCGGTTTAGAAGGCATAACCTGCCATTTGGTATACATATATATTTATTTAATTAAATAATATCTTTTATATATACAACCAAAAGAATTAAATAAAACACCATTACATCATTCTGTTTATTTAGACGAATTATTGGAAATAATTTCATGAAATATATAGAAAATAAATACACAATCAAATTAGTTCATTCTATACACAGTTTAAACGAGGAATATATGCAATAAAAAATAATAATAGTATAAGAAATACGAACAAAGAACATATATACAATCAAACAATAATAATAGCATAAGAAATACACAAGTTGAACGAAGAATATATATATATATATATATATATATAATATATATATATATATATATAGATAATAAAAAATATAAAAAATAATATGAGAAATACACAGTTTTAAACGATGGAATATATTGCGCAAAATAATAGAACAGGAGAAATCTATATATATATATATACATTTATATTAAATAATTAAAGATATAGAAAATAAATAGACTGCAAAACCCTCAAAATACATACACTTTATGTTCTACTGCGCTTAACTAAAACAATAAACTCGCACGTGATCGAGTCTACAGTTACATCATTGTTGCTTTGCACTATGCAATAAATATGATTTAACATTATTTCACCGCTCAAGTTATAGGGATACCTATACTCGATGTAAAGGGCCTTCATTTCTTTCAATACTATTTTTGTGCCCACTTTACATTCGGTTGGCAAGTTATCTTTAAACACGGACAGAATACATTCAAAAGCACGTACAAAGAGGTCATAGTTAGCCACAACATCATTATCAAATTCAAGTTTATAAACACTTCTTTCCAGTCGACGGTTTATTCTTACCGATCTGAGCTTTTCCATCGTGAACTCTTCTTCACAATGCATAGTGGCAGTTGAAATAATCTTCTAAGTCGTAACGACAGCTGCTTATTATATAAAGAAGCAATTCTTCAGGGTGAACGGTGTAGGTGAGCTCAGCCCTGTACTGCTCAAGTCCTTTGTACCAAAGTTCATAATATTTCGAAGAGTCTAAACCTTTTAAATAAGTATCCAGTTCCAGACCATTCTCGCCTTGTTCAGTCCTACACTCGGTAAACCCGCCGAGCAGAGCTGTGTATGCGTATTCAAGAACCGTATCAAAATAAAGCATATCCGTAACAGGCGCGTCTACTATAGGCTTCAGTTTGCGAAACCGACGATTTCATTCTGTCGAGGATGAATCGGTTTCGCGTACGGACAAGAACGTTATTATCAGACGCATTCTTCCACATCAATCGTATATCAATGCATGGCTGATCGTTATTTATACACAACGTACAAACAATGGCATATGAGGGGGTATCACTAATCTGTTCTCTTCTTTTGCCTACACCTGCAGGTATTTTATAACGATCCTCGCTCCACTTCTCAACTACCACGAAGACTCTATTCATCTCCTCAACACTTAAATAAACAACATTCCGTTTACCAGAGTTTGTTTGTCTACACTCATTTCAAGTACATAGTTAATGGCACCGGTTTTACACCTGAACACGCGCAATGACTTCGTCACGGACACATCGTACACGGAATTGAGAATGCCGCTCAAAGGAAGCTCCATCGTATTCTATTGTGAAGAGTACACGTCCAGCCGGTTCAAGCTCTGAGATGACTATGAGCCACAGGTGGGTGGACCGGCTTGACGGGAGGTGTGGAGGAGTGAGTCACACCATTAGCTGATGAATCGTGCTCGGCGTTGTTCCAACGTGAAAGAATCATGTGAATACTTGTATCCCATTATACTGGGTAGGTGTTTTGAGAAATTTTCCGATACATGAAGCCATACGGTTTTAATGTTTTATCACCCCAGATTGCGCACCAGACATTTTCGTTCATTTCCACGAACTAAACACATTTTATTCACACCCCGGCGCACTATTTGAGAGAAAAATATGCCCATATTTTTCCTTTTTGCTTATCAGACAATACTCATCTCTAAATTCTATTAAAAACTCACTCAGGCCTTTAGCCACAACCTCACTACAAACCTCGTCATGATATATATTAATGTAGTGGTAAAAATACTTCAGATTCTCCATTATGACAAGATTTACAGTATATTATTTCCTTGCTGATGTGGCAATCGCTGGGTTGAATGCGCGGTAAAACTTTTACCTCCGTATTCAGGTCCACGACATGCGCTTCTTCATTGCTATCACGAAAAGATTTTATAACATGAGTCAATTCCTCATCGAACCTTTAAAGAGAAAGGATAATTTTAAATTAATTTGATTAGTTCACACATTTTTCTGAACCTTTTTTAATAAATCCCAATTTCTTTTCATCAAAAACATATGCAAAGTGTATATATATATATATATATATATATATATATATATATATATATATATATATACAGAGGCATGCAAGAAGTAAATAGACACCCTTAATTTTATGGTAAAATGTATGCATCCAATTTTTTTGCCATTATTATGACTAATATTCGTTTCCTACATTTCTATCCTTGAAGAAGGACTTATGCCAATATTCTCAAGTGGTCAAATTGAAAAAGACAGCTGCCTGTTCATGGAAGATGGAGCCCCATGCCACACTGCAAAAAAGACGAAAGAATGGGAGGAGCGAAATGGTATCAAACGACTTCCTTGGCCGAGTCAGTCCCCTGACATGAACCCCATAGAACACGTGTGGCAATACTAGACAAGACTTTACGTAAAAAGCCCAAAAAACCAGCAACACGATCAGAATTGTTGAATCTTTTACGCCAAATTGTTACAGCAAAATCTGAGCTGTCTATTTACTTCTTACATGTCTCTGTATGTATATATATATATATATATAGGAAGAGAGTTACAATGTGAAGTATCAAATATCTTCGAACTGCTCAGAGAAGTTTGTGACCCTTTAAGAGAAAATGCCGAATAACTTCACATTTCAAATGAATTTATTATGGAATTTTGGAATTTTATAAAATTATTTAAAATTTGCAAATGAGTTTTAATTGTTATGTTTCAAAAAATTCAACGATTTTTGATGAATAGAAATATCAGAACAGGACTTACCATAATATTAATTATTAGTGCAAACTAATCTATAATTAAAAATTGAGGATACCTGCTATTTTGATGAATCATTTTACAATAAAATGTGATATATATATATGATATACGTATATGATGAAATAATGGAAACACAGAACGGTACTCAAGAGTATTCATCTAATGACATGTTCAGGAACATTAAAATAAATAACAAGTTCGCGACTAAATGTAGATCACAAAAAACAGAAATACAGGTACATAAATTTTTACACTTACATTTCAACTGCAATCCCTTGCGCCGGATCGTAAGGAGCGTCATTGCAAATATCCTCAACGGTCTGCGTTGGAAATAATCCGCCCCGATCGGTTGCGTTAAAAAGATTAATTGTAGACACCGCGGCAGTGTCTCCATCTTCATATAAAGCCGGTAAACTGTAAAGTTGTTGTGACTGACTTATGACGGAGGGAATGTGTTTGTTTATTCACTGGTGAAAATAACTGCTGTGAGTTCCAGCTGAAAAAACTCAATTTTATATGCATGATTCCCAAGCACTACCCCCAAAAGACTAATAGGCGGTTCGTAAGTTTGCTGATTGGTTGTCAATGTAACTGGGCAGGCCATGTTAAATGTGTGTACCAATCAGCTGCTGTAACACCGCTCTAACGGGCCCACGCTTTGGGCACTGAAGTCCTGATTGGTCACCTTCACGAATAATGAAGGTGTCTCTTTATCAAATTCAGATTATTCTCTCCTCAGATTTATTTTCAATGCTCACATCTCAAGGTAAATGAGTGAATTGCCAACTCGCACGGTCTGTCACGGTGCCTTCAAGTATTTTGCATTAAAAAATATATTTTCAAGCATACTACTCTCAGCTTGATCCCCAACTTTCCCCATTTTGGACATGGGTTATGTTAGGTTAAATTACATTGGTTATGGAATCCTAACCATAGGTCGCTACATCATATGAACACGGTCCCCCGACCAACTACTACCCAAGCGTTCGACAAGTGTGACAATGGCATCATAATACCTAAACTGAAATGTTTGGGAATAACACGAAAAGTAGGGAAATGGATATATAATTTCCATAGTGAGCGGCGGCAAGTCGTTCCAGTACAAGGAATATCTTCATCAGAATCAGAGGCCCTTAGCTCAGTACCACAAGAAACAGTATTAGCGTCACGTATATCATATATGATATACGTATATGATGAAATAATGGAAACACAGAACGGTACTCAAGAGTATTCATCTAATGACATGTTCAGGAACATTAAAATAAATAACAAGTTCGCGACTAAATGTAGATCACAAAAAACAGAAATACAGGTACATAAATTTTTACACTTACATTTCAACTGCAATCCCTTGCGCCGGATCGTAAGGAGCGTCATTGCAAATATCCTCAACGGTCTGCGTTGGAAATAATCCCCCCGATCGGTTGCGTTAAAAAGATTAATTGTAGACACCGCGGCAGTGTCTCCATCTTCATATAAAGCCGGTAAACTGTAAAGTTGTTGTGACTGACTTATGACGGAGGGAATGTGTTTGTTTATTCACTGGTGAAAATAACTGCTGTGAGTTCCAGCTGAAAAAACTCAATTTTATATGCATGATTCCCAAGCACTACCCCCAAAAGACTAATAGGCGGTTCGTAAGTTTGCTGATTGGTTGTCAATGTAACTGGGCAGGCCATGTTAAATGTGTGTACCAATCAGCTGCTGTAACACCGCTCTAACGGGCCCACGCTTTGGGCACTGAAGTCCTGATTGGTCACCTTCACGAATAATGAAGGTGTCTCTTTATCAAATTCAGATTATTCTCTCCTCAGATTTATTTTCAATGCTCACATCTCAAGGTAAATGAGTGAATTGCCAACTCGCACGGTCTGTCACGGTGCCTTCAAGTATTTTGCATTAAAAAATATATTTTCAAGCATACTACTCTCAGCTTGATCCCCAACTTTCCCCATTTTGGACATGGGTTATGTTAGGTTAAATTACATTGGTTATGGAATCCTAACCATAGGTCGCTACATCATATGAACACGGTCCCCCGACCAACTACTACCCAAGCGTTCGACAAGTGTGACAATGGCATCATAATACCTAAACTGAAATGTTTGGGAATAACACGAAAAGTAGGGAAATGGATATATAATTTCCATAGTGAGCGGCGGCAAGTCGTTCCAGTACAAGGAATATCTTCATCAGAATCAGAGGCCCTTAGCTCAGTACCACAAGAAACAGTATTAGCGTCACTACTCTCCATAATCATGCTAACTGACATAGATGAGAACGTTACCAGAAGCAGCACAGTAACATCCTTTATCGATGACACAAAGATCAGTAGAAAAATAAGAAACCTCGAGGATATAGGATCTCTACAGACATGAAGAGAATCTACAAGTGGACGGAAAACAACAATATGAAGTTTAACACTGAGAAATTTCAGCTCTTACGGTACGGAAAAAGGAGGACCTAAAATCCATGGAATACAAAAGAAGATTAGACGCTTGGCACAGAACAATCCCCGTTGAGCCGGATGTACCTGGCTATGTGAGGTGGAGTACAAGAGGCCAACTCGAGAGGAGGGGCGACAAGCTTGACCTTCGTGAAATGAGGAATCATCGCACGGAATATTTGAAAGGTTGAAAGGTATATATATATATATATATATATATATGCAGAAAAGAGGGGTCAAGGCAGAACGCCCGAAAAAGTGCCCACCCTCAAAAAAAAAGAAGCCGAAATTAAGGTCCAGAAAAATGATGCTTTTTTCTTTTAATTTTCAAAAAATTGTGTAATGTGTAAGGTGCCTGTATAGTGTATAGTATATATGAAGGGTCCCGCGTCTTACGGTACCTAAGCGCCAAAATTAAAATTCGCCAGAAATCGCCTCCAAAGTTCGGCAATATTCTGGCAATAGTATATCTGTTATCAATTGAGCTAGAACGTTCATTTTTGGCTAAATTAGAGTTCTAAGTATGCTAATGAAGATCTTGATGAGTTTTTGGAATAGATTTTCATATTTTATATTTTATATATATATATATATATTTTTAATTTTTTAATTTTCTTATTATGCCCTAAGACGCGCGACCCTCATATATATATATATATGGTTGTAACATAAATTCTGCTCGATTAGAAAACGGACGATAGATAATAGAATAACCTCAAGATAATGTAGGATTAGGATTAGGCTAATGAAGGATTAGGCTAATGAATATTTCCTCTGGTGTTTTTCATACAGTTACAGCGACACCCCTCCCGTACGATATTACAGTAATTGAAAAACATGGAGCCCACGAAAGAGCATATTCGACATGTGATGCTGTGTGAGTTCCATAAAGGATCTAACGCTAGTGAATCGGCAAAAAAACATTCAAAGAGTTTATGGAAATGATGTGAGCGAATGGATGTGTAGGAGATGGTTTGAGAAGTTCAGAAATGGAGACTTCAGTCTGAAAGATTATCAACGAACAGGACGACCAAATGAGTTAAATGAAGAGTTGCTGAAAGCAACAGTGGAGGAAACTCAACGGTAACTGTAAGAGAACTCGACCTGCAACTCGGCGTCAGTCATATGACCATTCATCGTTATTTGAAGCTGTTAGGAAAAATAGTGAAGGTTGGAAGATGGGTTCCGCATGATTTGTCACAAGCGAATCTTCAACATCGAATCGATGTTTGCACATCACTGCATTCTCGGCAACTGCAGGCACCGTTTTTGAATCGGATCGTCACTGGGATGGAAAATAGGTCCTCTATAACAATATTAAGCGTCAACATTAGTGGCTTATTCGTGAAACAAAGCCTGAACCTCAGCCAAGGAATGGACCCCATCCAAAGAAAAATTTGCTATGCGTTTGGTGGGATATGCAAGGAATTATTCATTTTGAGCTTCTGCCAGATAACCAAACAATCACAGCTGAAGTCTACTGCCAACAACACCAACGATTGAAGATGGCATTATAAGAAAAACGTCCTGTATTAATTAATCGCAGAGGTGTTCTATTCCACCAGGATAACGCACGCCCTCACACTGCTCGAATCACCACTACCCAATTGGAGGCATTTGGTTAGGAAAAAATGCCTCATCCACCTTATTCTCCGGACATCGCACCTTCAGATTTACCATTTATTCAGAAGTCTACAACACCACCTAGATGGGCAAAAGTTGCAATCCAAGGAAGCTATCGTAAACGAAGTGATCGCTTTTTATAACTCGAAACCAAGGGATTTCTTCGAACGTGGCATAAAAAACTTTTCTACAGGTGGGAGGAAGTTATAGAAAAAAAAGGGAATTATATTCATGATTAATTTGTCATTATGTCATTTAATTTTTGTTGGGAATAAACTAAAAATTCGAGCAAATTTGTCCTTATAATTCCTTTAATTTTTGTTCTGAATTAACTAAAAAATATATATGTTACAAATATATGTTACAACCTTATATTATATATATATATATATATATATATATATATATATATATATATATATATTAGAAACAAGATGCAGTTAAAACTTCATAGGGAAAGTGGGTCAGTCAGTTAGAATTCCGATGTGTCTGTTGCTTGAGGTGAATTATAAAATGAAAGTAAATGTATATATAGATTTCTCTAATTTATGTAATTTGATTGTATTATTAAATAAAAACAAACGTCTTTAGATGTTTTGTTACGCAAATATTTCTATGTTTATTTAATAATACAATAAAAGTTAAAGATATACGAGATTAAGGTGTGTGTGTGCGAGCGGTTGGTATCGCCTCCGGCTATCAACTACCCCTATTTGTGATGGAGGTTAGCTCGAATACTCGCATATGTATACACTTTCTTTTTTATTCAATAGGAGAAGAGAAATCCATTTTACGCACACCTTATATACAGAGGATTGAGAAAAGTAAATAGACACTTTCGGCCTTATATATATATATATATATATTTTTTTTTTTTAATATATATATATATATATATATACACCGAGAGGATTAACAAAAGTAAATAGACACTTTCGGTTTGGCCTTAGAGTGAAACATGCGTATTTATATGCTAAAGGAAGCCGTTCTAAAGTACAAGATTTCAAGTAGCAATGTATATTCCTGTTTTTGAACCACCTTAGATCTACAGTTTAACATGGAATCCGAAACACTAAGCTTTAGAGTGAAACACTGTACTGACATGTGTATTTATATGTTAAAGGAAGCCGTTCTAAAGTATAAGATGTCACTTAGCAATGTATATTCCTGTTTTTGAACCACCTTAGACCTACAGTTTAACATGGAATCCGAAACATGGTACGAATTCCATCACTAAATTTTTTTATTTTATTCGTGTTGCAAAATAGTAAGAAAAATGCGTGGTGGTGGGTGCTTGCTTGCTTGCGTTCATATGGGAAATTGACTAAAATTTGGAAATCTGTTCACTCGTTTCACAGTTTTCTTAATTTTATTGTTTAATATAAATGTGTATATAGATTTCACCTGTACTATTAATTTGATGATTATATTCCATCGTTTAAAGTGTGTATTATTATTATTATTATTATTATTATTTTGCTTGTATATTTATTTTCTGTCATTTGTTTTTTCATTCAATGTCTGTTATTGGAATTTATCTCGTATTTATTTTTTCCTCAGATGGTATGGATTTACACGATGAGTTTTAATAAATAAATAATTAAAATAAATGGTGGTAACTGGCAACCCCCTCTAAGCATTGAGAAAATCTCTCTTGCCTTTAATATATAAATAATTAAAATATATAGTGGTAAATGGCAATCCCCTTTAAGCATTGAGATCATCTCTCTTGCCTTTAATATATGAATAAATAATTAAAATAAATAGTACCTCTGGCAACTCATTTATAGATATATAAATAATTAAAATAGTGGTATTTGACAGCCCCTCCATATAAATAAAATAAATAGTTGTATCTGGGAACCCCAGACTTCTATATAACATGCTGGTCCCCTGAATCGCATACTGCGTCTGCCTGGGACCAGGCGAACACATGCTCCCTCTCTCTCTCCTTAGGTTAGGGCTTACCTTCTTAGGTTAAGTATACCCCTTTGTGGGGTGAGGCCGTCCCACCTCCCCCAAAGACTCTCCTCTTCCTTTCTCTCTCTTAGGTTAGGTATAGCCCTTCGGGGGGTGACGCCGTCCCACCTTCTCCCCAAAGCTCTCCCCCTTCATGCAACTTGGGGGTCACCCCCTTGTTGCATAACCCCCTTCCCCGTGTTGCAATACCTCCCTCCCCGTTTGCAGCATTACTCCCTCCCCTTTTCACCATTACCCCATTGCAACATAACCCCTCCCCTTTGCATCATTGATCAATATTTGCAACATTGCAAATGCAAATTCACTCTCCCATTTCCACCTATACTACTGGCTTACTATAATTAATGAATTAAATTGAAACGAATCTTAGGGTCACCAGCTTGGACATTCAGCCCAAACAAACAATATTTAATAAAGAGATAGAAATGATTTGTGTTTTTTTGTTTAATTAGAAAAATAGATAAATTATTTGTTCACAGTGATTAACAATTATGTATACGGTAATTGTGCTATATTACAATGACTGATCTGTACAACAGTGAAAAAAAACGGAAATGAGATCGTCATTTTTATGGCTAATTATGTGCATAGATTGGGAAAATAACACTCATTTATTTGTATCACCCACCGATTTTATGAAAATGACCCTATTTCATTGTATCATTTTGAGAACCACTGGTTCTCTGAACGCATCTTTTACATTTTGTTCAGTCATGCATATGCTGTGGTGGTGGTGGTGGTGTTCGGCTCTGTGTTTCCACTTTGATTTTATGAAAAATTTCTTTCATTAGTCATTTAAAACAAAATTGTCAGCCATATTTTATCATAAATCGGTGCTATAAGTGAGTATTATTAAATAACAGCTATCAAATTATGTGTATTTTACCGACAACGACTATATTGTGTGAAATTGCAAATTGATCTATCATTTTCTTATTTTACAGGTTTTTATTGATGTTATGCTACAATGCCTAAAAAGTGCAAAAATTCGCCAGACATTTTTTGTTATATTCGTGGGACATTAACGTTAAAACAGTGTAAAAGGAAGTTGACTTCTCATGTGAAAAAGCTTTATGAATTATACTTCGCATGCAAAGTTGGTGATCAGGACAAGCACTGGGCGCCTCATATCTGCTGTGTGAGATGTACAAGCTCGTTATCTGCATGGTTCAAAGGCACCGGTCCTGGTCTGGGATTTGGTGTCCCAATGGTATGGAGAGAGCCGCTGGACCATTCAACTGATTGCTATTTCTGCTTAACGAACATCACAGGTTTGAATCTTTTATTTTTCTGAATATACGTCAAATTTGGTGTTTTTAGCACATTTTAGCATATCCTGCTCTGCATAATGTATTACACAATTATGCTACCTTAAGTAGTCAACAATGTCTATTGTCTTACATTACAGGTTGCAACAGAAAAGGGAAAAAGGCTATAGTCTACCCAAATCTTCGTTCGTTCTGCTATGCGTCCTGTGGAACATTCTACAGATATACCCATCCCTCGTCCTCCAGCTGAAATGTCGACCGATAGCACAGACTCTGACAAATCGGAATCAGACGGCGAATGCTATGAAGCTCAAGTCGAGTCCAAGAAAGAACAACATCTCATCACGCCGCCTGAACTCAATGATTTGGTCCGTGATTTAATACTTACCAAGCAAGCAACAAAGTGAATTGCTGGCCTCACGTCTACAAGAATGGAATCTGCTGGCGGAAGACGTATGAATTACAGCATTCCGAAAACGTTCCTTGGATTTGCAGAATATTTCACAATGAAGAACAATCTTTGTTATTGCATTGATATACATGGTCTGTTCGATGCTCTGGGTTTGTCTATGAACCGAATCAGTGGAGATTGTTCATTGATGCATCTCTGTACAGTGTTAAGGGTGTACTGCTACACAATGGGAACACAATGCCTTCTGTTCCGATCACTCATTCAGTCGTCTTGAGAGAAACGTATGACAATGTTGCTTTTATTGTGGACTGTATAAAATACAATGAACATGAATGGCTTATCTGCGCAGATTTGAAGGTTGTGGAATGGATTGCAAACTGGCTATACGAAATACATGTTTCCTATGCAAGTGGGATAGCCGAGCAAGGTCTGAACACTACACACGCTCAGTATGGCCGCCGCGAGACAATTCCTCACCTGGATCTCACAACGTTATTCACGAACCACTAGTACGAAAGGAAAATGTTATCTTGCCGCCACTTCACATAAAACTAGGGCTGATGAAACAATTTGCAAAGGCGTTGAAACAGGAAATAATAAGTGATGCCAAGATTAAAGAAGGCATATTCGTCAGCCCTCAAATTCGCCAACTCATGCTAGACGAACACTTTGAAGTGGTGATGGATGAGGTTGAGTTGGCAGCCTGGCGTGCATTCAAAAACGTGTGCAGCGGTCCACTAGGAAAGACTGAATACGACAACTATGCTGCACTTGTGGATCAATTTATCAACTCATACCAACGTCTCGGATGTAAGATGTCATTGAAAATTCATTTTTTGCATTCACATCTCTCATTCTTTCTGGAAAACGCATCTGCTGTTAGCGACGAACACGGGGAGAGATTCCACCAGGATATAGCCACAATGGAGAGCCGATACAAAGGGAAGTGGAGTCCTGCTATGCTGGCCGATTTCTGCTGGAATTTAAAGCGTGACCAACCAGAAGCATCACACAAACGCCAGCATAAATACAAATAATGAGTTGAAAACAGTATAATACGAGAGTTTTATGTTAATTTTGTGCATATATGTTGAAGTATAGCAATAATTAAACTGTTCCATATGATAAACCCTATCTGTTTATCAATATATTCTTATTTTTCGGTATGAAGATTTTAAGCAGTCATTACAAAAAAACGTGACGTGATAAAAAAAAACTACTTTCAGATTTGGAGTCAGCACACTCGAAATATTAAGAATGACCGAATGTTATTCCCGTTTTTTTTCTGAACCGAAAATTTGTTGTACAGTGAATTATAACTGAGGTAATGAAAGTACGGTATTGGTACAGTAAACAGATTAGGCAAGTAAAATAAAATACATAAATGAGCAAATAAACAAGCTGATACAAATACAGTAAGATAGTTGAATACGGTAAAATAGTTGAACAGGCAGTCGTAATGGGAAAGTTAGCTAGCCTGTTGTTTGGAGACACTTTGAAGATAGCCTATTCGCTAGGCTGAGTGTATACACTGAAGTTATGTAGCCTACGCAGGAGTTGCTTAACACGAAGACAGAAGGGTAGGCCAATGGGCTTGTGGCCTACTAGAAGGTTTACCGACCTGGGCTTCGAAGTAGATACATCTCAAGGCGGACTGGCCTGCCGGCGAGAGGATGAGTGTTGAGGGCCGGTTGAGACTTGTTGGAAAGGGGAACAGCGGAACCTCCTGCAGCAGTGATGTTGCTTCTTGCGGGATGAAATTGTAGAGGGCCTTACTTGATGATAGACTTCGTGTATGCTCGACCGGAGCCATGAAGGACGGCGGGCCGCTCTCTGGCGAAGGCCGGAGAGCAGGTGACGTGACGAGTGGCGTTACTGACGAAGGAGCTAAGAGCGAGATGTGACGACAAAAGCGAGAAAATGGCAAGTGAGACTGATTTGAGAAAGAACTCGCGTTTTTATAGGCGTTGGTGACGTCCTCTGGCGGGCATTTCGGGAAATACCACAAAATCTGTGTTTCCTCCGTGGGTTGCTCCATTAGGGCATATACTCTGGGTTCAGGGTTGAAATTTTGGAAAAACAAAGTGGCTAATATGTATTCATATGTAAAAATTAATTCTAAGGTGGGTTTATTATTTGCAACTTTTCCGTAAAATCTCATTTTCATGGTCAAAATCGCGATTTTCTGATTTGAAGGCTGCCTAACGCAGCCTCAGGGCACCCAAACCAAAGCGCGCAGCTGTTCTGCATATGATTTAGTCTAAAAGCTGCTTTTCTGACCTCATCCTTGCTTTCTTGCGTGTTTCAACACCTCTAGGTGCTGAAAAAATGTTTAGATTTCACGTAAAACTTAAGAATTTTTAAGTTTTTCTTCAAAGAATAGGCGCGGCTCACCAGCTCTACTCTGATCGAGTAACGGGAGACTTGCCACCTCCACGTGTAGATTTACACGCCTGTTCTTCCTGGATCCCTGAAAAGCGTAGCCTCATAAGATCTTATATTATGATCTTATGAGGACTTTCAGCTCTTATGAGCATTAACGATGGCTTCAGCCTCTTCATCAGCCACTCGAACCTGTAAAGCTCTTAAGTATGTCCTGCTTCGATCTGAACACTGGGAGCATTTCTCGATGGTCTATCCTGGCTCTCACCCACCCATCTCTCCTCTTGTGGCCATACACAGCTTGGGAAGTAGTTGAGACTTCCTGTACAGCTCTCTCGCAGGACTGAGTATGAACAGAGAAAGCGTCCACTTTGAGTGGAGTTTTCCTGAGATCCTCGAGCTCAGTCAAGGTCATCTTGCAGGTGAAAATGGGCTCGTAAATATTCTCTGATTCCCAGTTGATGAGATCCACAGGTGAAGTGGCTGCAGATTGACTTTCGGATTTTTATGGGCCTCACTGTCGTATCACCAAAGTCTCTTCCTTCTCTGATCTTCTCTATCTGGCTCACAGCAAAAGCTCTCTGATGCTCATCCTCACTGCACAGGAATGAAGCCAGGGTGTTCTCAGGATGTGCGTGTTAAGCTCCTCTTATCACTGCAGCAGAGATGATATTCCTGACCTCGGTAGTCTGGTTCCTCAGCAGCCTCAGACTTGAAAAAACGTGTGCAGGACCAAATTTGAGGTGGTGCTTCACTTTGTCCGTGCTCCCTGATCCACAACAGCAAGATGGCCTGTGCAGTAGTGAGCCACCTGGATTGGTTCAGAGGTCCGCACTTGAGACCAGCCAACTGTGGACTGAGACTTCCAGACTTGATGGCTTTGATCAGAAGATAGTAGTTGTGCTGATCTGTGGAGAGAGATTTGACTATCTCTACTGGCAGCTCTATGATATCTTCAGTTCCTTCCACTGGTTTGAAGTTGAAGTTGACCTCAAGTTCATTCACTTTCTCAAGAAGTTTTCCAATAGGCCCACTGAAGCCTGACCGGGAAGTTACACGGCGTCCAGCTTGATGATTAAGTGCCTCAGGTGGAGCTCGTTCACATGGAGCTGACAGATCATCCAGTGGCACTTGCGACCCAGCATCTTCTTCAATAGGGCTATGGCGCCTCCAGACCACCCCGTGTTGGTGTTGGTAGAGTCTCCTCCAATCATTACAAGGCACTCGTCAGCTCCGTGATCCAGAAGCCACTCATGCAGGCCCTGAGCGATCTTATGAGCAGGCTTTTCTCCTTCCTCAGGTTCCTCGGGGGTGGAATGGAAGAGGTACTTTCCGTGAGGCTCCCACGTGATAGTGTAATGCTCCTCGATCACTTTGCCAGGATGAAATCTCCCTGCCACTTAGTCATATTTCAACACCTTTGTGTTCCTATCCTGCTTGCCAAAGAACAGTTACAGTTCACATGGACCTTGAGGGAGCATCCTCAGCATCCACTCCCCTCTGAGCCGCACAAGAAGATCTGATGCTTGCAAACGCAGACTTCACAGAGTTTATCCAGATCAGCCATCCTCTTATCCTGGGTAGCAGACTTAACTCTCCCGTTCACAACGTCTGTCATCTCCTTCCATTTCAACAAGATCTTATATGAGAGCGATTTTTCCGTGATTATCACAGGCGGGGAGAGCTTTACATTCGACTTCCTCCACTAAGTCATCACGAGTGAAGCCAGCTCGTCAGTCATCTCTCGGATAGGGTATTTAGACCTTTGGATGTCATGAATGAGGAACTTTTCCTCCTGCAGACGAATCCCTCTCTGAAGAACGGCTCTCCAAGTCGGCACCTCGCTCGGAATGAACTCCTTCCCCGGGCCCACAACATCCGAGAGCTTTGAAGCTGACATTTTCCTGGTTTTGGGGCCAGATTCGGCCATCACGTCTAGTCGGTGCTTATTCTCGCTCTCGTCCAATCTGTAACAAATTTATATCAGTATGTTTAGTGTTCTTTCGCCATAAATATAATAAATATAGACAAGGAATATAATTTTTGGTTATAATCAGGGTTGCCACCTGGCATTTTTAATTACCAAATTAACCTAAATTTGGTAATGAATATTTATTGTGGTAAGAGAAAACTGAATTTGGCATTGTAAATTTAATTTAAAATTCATAATAATGGTGTAACATAAGCTTAACCTTTTGTCATTCAGTACCATTTAATTTTAGCGTAGGTTCATTTTTTTACTTGAAATATGCATAGGAGGTATATACTGTATAAGCATTTTTAGCAATCTTTTTTTTTGTAAGAACATTTCTAAAGGAAATAATTTATGTGCCCATTAGTCAACAAAGGTCTAATAAAGTAATTAGTGGGTGGTAGTTAGTACTCTCTCTCTCTCTCTCTCTCTCTCTCTCTCTCTATATATATATATATATATATATATATATATATATATATATCTAGGGTGCTTTTAAAAACTGAAGGTGTGAATTTCGGGTCACGGAACCCAGCAAATGATGAGGTTCCGGGAGCAAATAAAGCACATGATTTTTTTGGAAAATCATCAAATATTTAGAGGTTGCCCAAAGACCGCAAAGTTTTACCCATATGCTCATTTATTTATGCGCCCTTTTTAAGTCACTTCTAGTGTTTATTAACCCATTGATACACAGCGTCCCCAAAATTAGAAATTGCATTTGTCAATTGCGTTCTGATAATCCATATTTCTTTACTTCAGTATACCAACAAATGAATTTTCTTTAATTCTAAATCGTTTTCTCTTAATTACTCACGTCTTTCGTGCATTTACGTAATGGTGGCCAAGAAGCATCACAGTTCTCATAACGGTAAGTGTTATTTAAATAATTCATATATTTCAAACGTTTTTTTACTTAGCACTGTAATGGATGGTATTATGAATTGTTTGTAAGTATAATGACTTGTTTTACCGGCAATATTTTGTTTCCAAAAATAGTTATAAGGTTTAATTTTTATGCGTATAAAATTTTGGACGCTCTCTGCTTCAGCGTATTGCAATCATCTTTTTTCGCATCGTCTGAGTGAAATAGTGTAGTGTACTGTAGATTATTTTAAATTTATATATGGATTGGATATACTGTAAATGGTTATGTATGCATGATTTCGCAAAATTATTATAATTTTAATACATATTGTGTTCATGGGTTATCAGCCAATCATTGTTTGAACACAGATTACGGTTACAAAGAGGGTGGCTTATTTCTACACATTCTCCTGAGGTACTTTATCCATGAATGGGTTAAATTAACTTACCAATTTCACTGTTTTGTCTTATTCACAGATAACTGTGAACGATGGCGGCATGTACAAGATCGAAGAAATCAATCTGGCTTGTGGGGTCATCAAGTCCTACTATTGCCGGTCAGCAATTACCTTCAAGAGGTGATGTATTGAAGTACCTTTTCCATCTCCACAATGAAGAGAAGAAATCCTTAGCTGAGAGTGTGTCCTCGACATCACAAGCCATCATTGAAATCTGGGTGACAGAAGGTTTACCGACGAAACATCCGCACGACGTCAAGAAGCACGTCCGGAAATTGCATGACGAATGGCAGGTTTGAAGAAGAGAATTTCGCGGAAAACGAAGACCAATTTGGACAACCAGGCTGCGTTCAGGTCAAGCTTGAACAACCTTTTCGACATTGGTCACCAAAATGCCCTAAATCTTATCAAAATTCAGGAGGACAAGGACTTCCTGCTTGCTCAAAGGGAGGAGGGTCGGAGAGGAAGGATTGGAAATGTCGACAAGAAGATTGCCAAAAAAGTCGCAAGGGCCCAAGAAAGAACTGCTCAGGAATTGAAGCGGAAAGACAGGCATGTGCAGGAAATGGAAGAATCTCTGCTACCGTTGTTATGGAAACCTCATCGTCAGCGTCATCAAGTGAGGAAACAAGTCCCGAAAGAAAGCCAGTAACATCGTCGGCTCCAAAACATCGCCGTGGGACGACGGCAATCAGTTCGGAGGTCGCTGCGGCATTGGACCGCACGCGGATGAGCGACAGGGCAGCTGCTCGTGTTCTCATCCCCTTTGGCATGCAAATGGGTCAGGACATAAGTGAGATGTGCCTCAGTCCAAGTGCTATTCGGGCCAGCAGATCCAAGTACAGATCAGCCCACGAAGCAGAGGTGAGAGCTTCCTACAAGCCTGAATGCCCTCTTGTTCTTCACTGGGATGGAAAACTTATGGCAGACTTAATGGGAAGAGACAAAATCGACCGTTTAGCCATCTTAGTTACCGGGGATGGGATGAGCAAGATTCTAGCCATCCCCAAACTCCCAGACTCCAAGGCAGAAAGGACAGCAATCGTCATCATCGAAACCATCGAAAACTGGGATCTTGGCCAGAAGATCAAAGCTCTTTGCTTTGACACGACAGCCACCAACACCGGCATCCATGGAGGAGTGTGTGTGCGAGTAGAGCAGGCTCTCGGGCGTGAAATGATTTACTTTGCGTGTCGACATCACGTGCTGGAACTGCTGCTTGAAGCAGTATTTTCTTTCCTTGTCGGAGACCTTTCCAAAGGACCTGAGATTACGATTTTCCAGAGCTTCCGTAATGTTTGGCCGCAACTGAAATTGAATGAATACTCCACTGCCGCGGACGAAGAGGACACGGCTGCAGTGATCAGTCCCTGGGCCGAGAAGATGATTCATAAGCAAATGACCTTCTGAAAGTGAAGCATCCCAGAGATGACTACAAAGAGCTTCTTGAACTTGTAGTCATTTTCTTGGGAGGAGTACCTCACGGACGTCGGAGTCCTGTGTTCATGGCTCCAGGGGCTTTGCACCGAGCACGGTGGATGGCGCGTAGAATTTACTCTTTCAAGATTTGGATGTTCAGATACCAGTTCACGATGCACATGAACCAATGTCCTTCAACATCTCGTGGAGCAAGTAGCAGTGACCGCCTGATTTCTGGGTTGCGGGACTTCTGTCTCTTCGTTGCTCAAGATTACGTCCTTCCGTGGTTTTCAGCAAGAGAAGCAGCAAGCACTCCACGAAGCGACTTAGCCCTCCTTCAAAAGTTGCAAAACACCAACGCCGCTGGGTACAAGAGTTTTAATCGGCATCTCTGGTACCTCAATGAGGTAAACGTGGGCCTTGCACTATTCGATCCTGCAGTTGTTGATGATGAGAAGCGGAAAATGGTAGAGAATATGAATTCCGTTGAAGGGTCAGAAGCTCCCCCCCGACGAGTCTGGATTCCAGATCCAAGAGGAAAGACCCTGGCAGACTTTTGCTCTTCCAATACGTACAATCTGTTCACCCTTCTAGATCTTCCGGTCGATTTCCTGCAAGAGGATCCATCAAACTGGGAAAACAACACCAGCTTTGGTTCAGCAAAGATCAGGGTGGATTCCTTAAATGTAGTGAATGATGCAGCAGAGCGAGGCATAGCATTGATTCAAGAATTCACGAAGGCTGGAAGGACTCGGAACGAAGAGCAGATGCAGTTCATGATTCAAATCGTCGAAGAACATCGTAAAGTCTTGCCGACAGCCTCCAAAGCCACTTTGATGAAAAAATGAACGCCAACACTCGAGGTGTCATGTACTTTAATCGTTAATTATGAATTTAGTGAATATACTCACACGATATATTTGTTCTGAATACTTATTGGAGATGTATATTGGAGATGCAATTTATCATTTAAACTGAGAATTAAAATTTCCATTGCCCTATAAATTGAAAATACCTATTAGCTGTGGGCAACCTCTAAATGTTGTTGGATTACAAAGAAATTTTGCCTGTTCTGTTTTCTCATGTATCCTCACAAAATAAAGGGTTCCGCTCCCTTGCATTTTCATTTCGCATTTTTCACCATATACCATAAACACACCCTAATATATATATATATATATATATATATATATATATATATATATATATATATATATATATAACAGGACATAAAAACAATCGTAATGAAAAATTCATTGCATGTGTCCAATTGGACACACGTGTTATCATAGACAGAAATTTACCCTATGAAAACTTTGTGTCCATTTCGAAACGAACTTTGAATAAAGTCTTTTCTTCACAGTTATTAAAAATATTACTTAAACAAAAGAAACAGGGAGCTTCCTTAATACTTCTAGAATGAAATTATAGTCAAAACAAATATAATAATGGTGATTAAACTTAGGAAAATTACAAAAAACACTTACCGAAAAAAAATGGCGTCCACTCACTTCTACTTCACAATTATAACTGGCGTAATTGCTCAGAGCCATCTATTGAGAGAATGTTGAACTTCGCCTTCTGCGTCCAAATGGTTACAAAGATTCAAATGGAGTAGATTTTTTTTCTTATGTATGTATGTATGTATTAAACCTATGTAAGAGTTAAGCAAAGTTAATGTGTCTAAATGGCAACAAATTATGACAAAAGGTTAAAAATATGAGGTTGTGTTCAATTGAATATTCAATATTTCAACATAGAACAGAAAACCGCAATTTTGAACATGATAACGCGATTTTTGAGAAAAGTTGCAGAAAAGAAACCCCTTTTAGAATTAAATTTTACATAAAAATACATATTAGCCAGAGTGAAATTCAGACTCGGAAAAGTATGATATGCCCTATTGCTCCATGCCCACGTGTTTAAGTTTTAAGCCTTGTTTACAATTTCCAGCCATGAAACAAACAGGCGAAAAAAAGGAATTTCGTTTGCCTCTACACACACACACACACACACACACATATATATATATATATATATATATATATATATATATATATATATATATATATATATATATATATCACACACACGCGCACTGATAATAATAATAATCTTTATTGAGGAAGAACACATTACATAAGATATACATTACATCCATGTAGGTTGACACAATGTTGGCATCAACGTTTAATTTTGTATTTATAGTGACAAGTAGTTTAATTACAGTATTCTCTTGTGAATATGCCGTTGGGAAGCATGACAGCTTTTTACACAAAAATCTTTGAGATTCATTTCTATTTTTACAAAGGAAACTAAGAACTGTAAATAGAATTAGTGGAAAATAAAATAAAGTTGCATTTAGTTAATTCTGTCATTACAAATGAAAATTAAAATAATCTTCGAAATAAAAGAAAAGGAAGTGGTAAACAATACGCTATGATAATAGAAATAATAATAGAAATAATAGAAAAGAAAAATGGTAAACAATAGGGTAAGCAGAACATGTTGAAGTACCGATAATAATTCATTTCTAATATTACAAATTAGAAAAGATGATACAATCTTAAAGTTACAAAAACAGATAAATGAGACATACTAAGGGGTTCCAAAAAACCTTAGCCCCCCCCCATTTGCAGCTTACATGTTTACTTATATCGAAATAGTTTTTAGTGATTATAAAAATATATAAAATTCTTTATTTATTGCAGGTATTAAAATTACTCTAGCTGATAAAGTGATAATATAATGGCTTCTCAATTAATTGGTGATTCGGAGAGGCAACGTGTGATAGATCGCATACGAGCAATAACATTTCGGGAAGCTCGTGATGCTGGAGCCACTTTTATAACACGTTCATGGGTTGCCAAAAAGTTGCGAAGAAGTGAGGACTTCGTCAAAAGAAATTGGAATAAAACTTTGGATGAATGTGAAATGGATACAACCAAGTCTGGGCGCCCAAATTTGCCACTCTCTCAGGAAACAAAGGACATCATTGAAAGTGGTACGCGTAAGCGGAAAAACAGCTGTGCTAAACTTTCTAGAGAGAGCGAAGTGTTGAGAAGAAAGATCGTTAGTGGTGAGATCATTCGACTCTACCGTCATAGGCAAGGTTTAAAGCCTTGGCATGAACTTCCAAAGCCAAGAAAAACTCAACTTAACATCGATGACAGAATGTGGTTTGCCCATTATCTTGAAGATTGGGATGTGGATGATTTCATGCATTTAGCTGTCTCCGATGAATTTTTTGTTTACGTAACACGTCGGCCTAACTACCAAAATGATCGAGTGTGGGCCACAACACCAGATGAAATCGATGACAATGAACATTATCGAATTATTAAAAAGTTCAGACTGTGTTGGTGTGTTTGTTTTGTTCACTGCAAAGAAGCTCATGTGGGTGCTGAAGCCAAATGGTCAGAATTGGGATGGACAGTATTTTCGTGATATTATTCTATCCCAGCATGTTATTCCTTTTCTAAGAAACCCAAACAATGTTATGGATGTCGATCAGGTCACACTTCTGCACGATAAGGCCCCCTGCTTTAAGACATTAACCACTCAACAGTTGTTGCGGAACCATGAGATCGATTTCTTTGGAAATGAAGAATGGCCAGGAGATTCTCCTGACCTGAACGTTTGTGAACACATTGGATCAGTTATAAAGGACAAGGTTGAATGTCTCTTGTTTCAAGAACCTGCAGCAAATCGATTTTCGAAGGATACAATGACGCAACACATTGAAACTGTTTTAGCAAATTTGCGTAACGATCAAGATCTATTCACGTCACTTTTGGCAAGCTACCCAAAGCGAATTCAGGCTGTCTTGGAAGCCAATGGCGGGAACACCAAGTTTTAATTGTTTCTCATTAAATGCAGGATTAAATTATCTTTTGTAAGGTATGTTTAGTTTTACTGTACCTCTAATGGTTTAGACCATGGGCGTGGGGGCTAAGGTTTACTGGAGCCGCGTATAACTATGGCGTAATATGTATAATGGAAACTTTTAACATATAGTTTTTAACATATAACTTTTAACATATAGCTTGTGATTGCACCTAATTTAAGATTGCAATTTTGCATATATAATAGGTGATTTTCATTGTTTAATAATATTTACAAGTTGCAATATATATATATATATATATATATATATATATATATATATATATATATATATATATATATATATATATATATATATGTGTGTGTGTGTGCGTGTGCGTGCGCGCGCGCGTGTGCATATATATATATATATATATATATATATATATATATATATATATATATATATATATATATACACATTAATAGGAATTAATAAAGGGTTTCTTTAGTGAGTTGCGAAACGAAATTGACGATAGGTATAGCGTTCCAGCTATCTGCCCCCTTATAGGAGAGAACATTTTCTGCAATTCGCATTGAATAATTTGGTTTATGTATAAAATCATTGGGAAGCCTTGTATTATGATTATGGTTGGTGTGATTGGGGGTAATCGCCCTGTGAATGGGCGAAGTATAGTTTCAGTTATAATTATTATTAACTTTGTACATACTGATGCCGACAGTAAGTTTATACAAGTCATTTAGTGTTAGAATATTTAAATTTCTGAACAGTGGAGAGGTATGAGATCGTCTGTTATCGTTGTTTCAGAGAGTTCGTAAACATTTTTTATAGATTACTTCGAGCGGATATCGTATACAATTCTTTGTTCTACCCCATGCTGTGATTCCGTATTGTAAGTGTGGATAAATAAATGAGTAATACAGTGTGAGGAGGGCATTTTGGGGAATTGTTTTTTTAGTTTAAATATTATGTAGAGAAATCTCGATATTTTTTACTTGATATATGCGTGATTTTTGAAATTTAATTTTTCATCTAACTTGATGCCAAGAACTTTAACTTCATTTACTTTTGCAAGAGGAGTGCTTCCAGTTATTAATGGTGTGTGCACGATTGCATTTGTTTTTAGTTGCAATCATATATGATGATTTTGTCAAGTTTAGTAACAGTTTATTTGTACATATCCATTTATATACATGATCTAATTTCCTGTTCACTTCGTTATATTAGGGAATTGATATCGTGGTGTTTAGAAGTGAGTGTTGCATCATCTGCATACTGAATACAGTCTAATGCTGTTGATCGATAAAAACCATTTACATGCATTAAGAAGAGTAAGAGTCCAAGGATAGATCCTCGTGGAACCCCACTTTTCAATACAGCATATTTTGATGAAATACTGGTGACGATTAGAGAGATATGACTTAAACCAATTTAGCATATTTCCCCTTATGCCATATTTGTTTAATTTATCTAGTAAGATATCATGTGAGAGCGTATCGAAGGCTTTCGACAGGTCAAGAAAAACTAAGATTGTAGTTCTTTGTGTTTAGGTGTTTATAGATAATGAATTCAAAGGATTAGTGAAATCATGAGAAACCTCTACTTCAAAACATCATTATTAAAACCAACAATTTCCTGAAATACAGTACGAGTATACCCTCGCTTTACGCGGTTTCACATTACACGATTTTGTTTTAACAAGGATATAAATTTATGGCACAACATTCTATATAACGCGGTAAGATTCAATATAACACGGTTCACGCCGAAAGAAAATCCCGCGACCACGACAAAAGCGCATCTCGCGGTGCGTATGTTTTGCCCAAAATGCTTTGTCGTTGGGATACGCGCCTTTTCCTCTTACGACACTGTCGCAACTATACTACAGCCTTCCCCTCGTCCTTCTTCGAAGAAAGTTCAGACGATGAGATGGTGGAGGAAATTCCGACACCATCCCCAAAACAATAGCATGGTCGGGTGCAGGGCTGTGGAGTCGGAGTCGGAGTCGGAAGCAATTTTGGTGGTGCTGGAGTCGGAGTCGGAGTCGGTAAAAATGTACCGACTCCGACCTCAATATAAATTTTAATAAAATATGTTTTTGTGTGTGATATCACTGGCAGCTATGGTGGTTAAACCACTTAAATAATAAACACAATGTTTTCCATTTCAGACACTAATGCCATTAATTCATTTTTTCTTTTCAGATAATATTTTTTATTTTTAATGCTTATTTAATTTCGAGTTCGTTCTAAATTTCATAAGTTTTTAACTTTCAAGTCTAAAACCCCTTTCACAATGGCAAAGACACTTCCAACAAAGTCTGCAGTTTTTTAATATTTTACAATAACCACAGATGGGAAACATTTCGTGTGTCAGTGTATGATAGAAGATGATGATGATGATGAAAAATTATGTGAAGCAAAAATCAGTGGTTTTACTGGCTCTGATAAAAATGCACCAACCAGAGCATCAAATTTGAAAAGACATTTGCAGTGTTTCCATCCCAAAATTTTAGAAGTTGTCATTGAGAAAGATAGTAATAAAAACCTTCCAACTACTTCAAAGTTAACAAAAGATCAGAAATCTACTGAACGACAAGCACCACTTACAAGATTCTTTACTACAGACAAAGTTACCGTAACAATGACCACAGATGATGATGCTTCACGTGGTGGTGATGAAATGCCTCTTGTGTAATTATCATCATAGCAGATTTAGAATTAATATACCTTCGGAGTCGGAGTCGGAGTCGGTTTTTTATGTGCCGACTCCACAGCCCTGGTCGGGTGTACATCTACGTACATCCATCTAACGTCAGGGATGCGCACTTTTGACGACGAGACTCGGGCCGTAAATACATATTTCCTAGTCGAAGTTAAGTTTACTTAACGCAGTTTCTCAACGCGGGGTTCTCTCATGACGTAACCCCCGCGTAAAGCGAGGATCTACTGTAACCCCAAGTTTTAAGCTTCATAATAGGATTATCGTAGGATTATCGATTATTTCCCAAAATTACGAACAATCCATTCTTTACGCACTTTTAATCCGTATCTCTTCCCTTTCTCCCACAAAAAAGAATAAATAATATGACTAAAACAAACACTGTTTTGTACATGAAAAATTACAAATGAAAAAGAACTCTTTAAAATTTAATGTAACCGACTTCACCTATTTTTAATGTAGAATTTTTATATTCTTTATTTTTTTCAAATTATTTATTTTTAAATCTCTATGTAAAAAGATGTTTTAACTCCTCATATTTTCACTTAAACTATGACTGCGTCGATGATTTTATATATATATATATATATATGTGTGTGTGTGTGTGTGTGTGTGTGTGTGTGTGTGTCAAAAAAGTTCGCTATTTTTATTTGCCTGTTATTTTATAATATATGTATATTTTATTATTGGGGTTTCTTCTTCAGAAAGGTAACAGATTGGGGGTTTTATTCCACATATACCTGTATGCATATACCTATACGAAACAATATAGCTGAACCTTCAAACAGTGATGTCGCGTTTGAAGTTGGAACAGAAAATCAAGATCGTTAACTGGCTTTATGTGACAAATTCTGTGACGCAGAGGAACTTTTGCAGAGAATATGGATGCAAAGATCCACCCGATAGAAAGACAATATCACGAATTGCCAGAAATTTTCAAACAAAAGGAAATGCACGCAATCAACATAAGGGTAATAGTGGAGACGACGTTCCATAAGAGCTGTGCAACGCGTAAATATGGTTCATAAAATTATTGGGCGCAGTTCGCAGAAGTCAAATCGACGTTTGTCAGCAGAAGTAGGTATTTGACAATATCTGTGCATCGCACACCTCGTACTGAACTAAAACTTTTTCCAAACAAAATTTATTCACGAGCTTCACTGACTGATGTTCCAAAACAAAAACGAATGGAATGCTGGTCATTTTGCCCCTCCAATAGAGCTTCCACGTAGTGTAGCTAAACTCAACATTTGGGTCGTTCTTGGGTGATATGGTGTAATAGGTCCGAACTTCTTTGGGAATGAAACTGGAAAAGCAGTAATGGTAACGCAAAATTCATATCGTCAGCTGCTACAAGATTTCTACTTACCACAACTAATTAATTTGTCCCGTGAAAGAAATAACTGCATTACCCCAGATTCACAGTGGTTTTAGCAGGATGAAGCAATTCCACACACTGCTTGTGAAACTCTCAAATTTTTTAGGAAGCATTTTTCCGGGCGACTAATCTCCCTTCATGAGCCAGTGGAATGGCCCCCATACTCATCTGACTTCACACCTCCTGACTTTTGGGGGGGGGGGTTACATAAAAGACAGACTCTATTCTACCAAACGTAAGACATTTGAAGACCTAAGGACCAAAGTCTATGAAGTGATCAACATCATCTCAGCTGAGCTATTTTCAAAATTTATTTCAAACATTTGTGTAAGGTTGAAAATTTTGTTAGAAAAAATGGCGATTTCACTGAACATGTTTAATTGAGGCTAATAAATTCCCATGTTTTACGTACCTATTGCGTTTGTTTTCGTTTCTGAATTCCTCTTTTTAGCTTAAAACATTTATTTAGAAATGGGGACGTTTTTGGGGGACACCTGGTGTGTATATATATATATTTAGGACCAATTTTTGTTGATGGAACAGTCACAGGTGATAAGTATCTCGAAATTCTAATGAATGAAGTTCCACACTTACAACAACAGCCCAATTCACATGACCTCTATTTCCAACAAGATGGGGCCCCTCCACATTATTCAAGTGCAGTCCGTGAGTATCTTGATGAAACATTTCCCGAGAAATGGATCGGCCGAAGAGGTCAAATTGAATGGCCTGCACGTTCACCTGACTTTACCCCAATGGATTTTTTCTTTTGGGGAGTACTCAAGGACAAAGTTTATAGTCGAAAACCACGAAGTGTTGGTGATTTGAAAAATTACATCAGAGATGCATTTCAAGAAATTAATGCACAAAGAAACTTGTGCAAAAATGTTTGTCGAAGTGTGAAAGGTAGACTTCAAAGCTGTGTAAATTGTGATGGACAGCAATTTGAGCACCTGCGTTGATAAAATTTTCAGTGCTTTTGTATTGTATTGGTATAAGTTAATTTTTTTTTTTTTTGTATTATAGTATACCAAAAAATTAAATATAATTGTATATGTATTCTCAAAATAAACGTTATCATTTACTGTCCACCTACTTTTGGTTCAACCTATATATATATATATATATATATATATATATATAATTATATATATATATACAGGGTGGGCCGAAAGTCTGGATCCATAGGAAAATATTTATTTTAATACATAAATTACAACAAATGGTAAATACTTAAAATGAATATCAACTTTAACTCGTAAATGCGTATCCGTGATACTGTACAGTAGTTCGTACTCCAGTATAAATACTCAAATACTTTTTTATTTCAGCCCAGAAATGGCTTCGAATCTAACACAGAAGACCGGGTAGAACTTGTGCTCATGTACGCAAGACAGGGCGCTACACACAGAGAAGTTGCTACCGAATTCAATAGAAATCATCCTGATAAGCATCCAGTAACACATGCGACTGTTGGCAAGTTGTTTAAACGTTTCAAAGAAACAGGAAGTGTACATGGTCGACGGCGTTCTGGTCGTCCAAAAACTGCAACTGATGAAAATACCTCTGCAATGGTATGTGAAACTTTAACGAATAGTCCAGTAAAGTCAACAAGAAGATTATCAAATGAAACACGCATCTCGAGAACGTCAATTCGAAGAATTATTAAAAATCATAAATTCCATCCCTAAGTGTCTCGATGTCAGAGGCCGCCAATTTGAGCATTTGTTATAATTTGTTGTTTATACTGGAGTACGAACCACTGTACATTATCACGGATACGCATTTACGAGTTAAAGTTGATATTCATTTTAAGTATTTACCATTTGTTATAATTTATGTATTAAAATAAATATTTTCCTATGGATCCAGACTTTCGGCCCACCCTGTATATATATATATATATATATATATATATTACGAAAGTAACACGTAAATAATACTCGTATTTATGATGAAAATAACACGAAGGACAATTAAAGCAGAAAATAGTGCTCAAGCTTAAGCGCTTGAGCACTATTTCGTGTTTTAATTTTTCTTCGTGATTATTTTCATCATGTACAGGGTGGCGCAAAAGTGGCGCATCATAGGAATTTTCAGTGTTGACTATAATATATTATTTTTTTCTTTAAGGTAGGGAATGGCTGCGAAATTAACAATAGACGAGAGGGTGAGCTTCGTTTTAGTGTATGGAATACCAGGTACTACAAATCGATGAATCGGTACAGAATTTATTTATATATATATATATATATATATATATATTATTAGTTTTAATAAATTTAAATTTGGGATTTCAAGATTGAAAAGTGTTTTATTTTATTAACTTCCCTTATTAACTTCAGCCTCAGAGAGAAAAGTGAAATCTGAAATTCAGTTCGACTTCTATTTGCTAATTTGGTGATTGGCTTCTGGAGGAAAGAAAGGTGAAATAGAAATGCAGCCTTTCTTTTCTTTCATTTTACTTTGTTATTTTAAATCCGAGACACAATGTTTGAATTGAAGGGAAAATTTGGAAAGGCTGCTCAGAAGAAAGATAGTAATACACGCCTCTACAAACACTCGTAGAGATCAATTTTTTTGAGTTTTGCTAAACATTTTAATTTCGAATTTTTGTAATATTCATATTTGGGTTAATAAAATAATTTTAAAAATTATTATTATTATTATTATTATTATTATTATTATTATTATTATTAAACATCTGAATTCGATAAATATTTATCGAAATAATTTGCATCAAAGAATTTATTCGTTTTCTGGAGGTAGGAAGGTGGTAGTGGGGGGAGGGGACCGTAAATACGGAGCTTTATTTTATTCCGAGATCGAACCTACCCAATTTTTATTTGGCGTTATCTCAGTACTATACAGGGTGTTTCAGGAAGAAAGGTCAATACTTCGGGAGGTGATAGTATCGGTCATTGTGAGGAAAAAAGTTCATATGAACATGTGTCTAATTCTGAATGGTTACGGAGATAGAGCTGTTTAAATCTGATGCGCGCGCAGCTCTTTCTGCCCCCGCGGTGGTCCCATTCAATGGCCACCAAGGTCTCCAGACCTCTCTCCGTTAGATTATTGTTTGTGGGGGTGGCTGAAAAGTCAAGTTTACAAAAGAAAGGTGGATACACGAGACGAATTGCTCGCGCGCATTTTGGATGTTGCTGCCCGCATAAAGGAACGTCAAGATCAACTCAGACGAACACGCGATCTTCGCATACAAGTTGCAAAGTGCATTGAGGTTGATGGTGGGATTTTCGAAAACGTATTGTAAACTGTAACAAATTTGTCATTTCTGTATCTGATACCATTCAAAATGCCAATGTTTAAACATTAAATGTTAGAAACAGTAATTGGTTTCTCTTTCTTGATTACCATTAACAATGCTTTTGTATTTGTAGATTCAAACAGCTCTATCTCCGTAACCATTCAGAATTAGACACATGTTCATATGAACTTTTTTTCTCACAATGACCGATATTATCACCTCCCGACGTATTGACCTTTCCTCCTGAAACACCCTGTATATACACCTCTTGTTCTCTAAAATTAAGAGTTCGGTGTTCGGAATATATTTTCGAGACTCTACTTCAAGTGATCCGTGCACCTTTAAGCTCAAAATAAAAACGTAAAAAATAAATAAATAAAAAAGGTTTTCAGTTTCCAATTTTCCATAAATTTTTTGATTTTATCAACGTCAAGGACTTAATTTCCCCGTAGAGATATTTCGTCTGAGAAAAGTAAAATTAAATATCGTAACTTTATTCTTTACGGAACTCAAACAAGAATAGGAATTCGAACATTTCACATTTCTTTTATTCACAATAATTAAATTTTATGAATGTTAAAAAAAAAGAAAAAATCTTACGTAAGGAAATTTTCTCGTCTGTATTTCATTTTGGATCTTTCTCTTTCCAAAGGAGAATACGTACATGCCATAAACTTAAGTATTTTTCTTTCCAATTTTTTCCTTCTTGAAGAAAGTTGTGGAGTGGTTGTCGATTATATTGCGTGTTGAGAGACGGGATTAGAGCCCCTGCCATTTTCCCTTGACTGATGACTACAACGTTCTACAGCTCGAGAATTAATGATGGTCTTTTTTTTTGTGCGGGGTTCACTTTGAGTTGGGGCTCTGATAAGAGAGAGTTCAAACTCCATCCATTTATTCTGCACGAATATTTGGGCGTAATTTGAAATTTGTTCTTTTCCTTTTGTAATTAAAGAAGAAAAAGTAAATGAATTTGTTCTCTTCTGTTTGAAAGATGAAACGTTTGTATAAACAAATGAAACGTCTGTATAAGTAATGATTGCGTACGGTAACATTTGATGATAAAATATGTACCTCATTTTTGTATTTTTCTTTCTTCTTCGTCTTCTTCTTCTTCCGTCTTCTTCCGGTCAGTGTATATCCGGAGGAAGGAATATTTTCTTCCGTCCGGAAGGGAATTAAAACGAGATAAATAAATAAATTGAGAACGATTAATGAAAACTGTAACTTCAAAGAATTATTTATTTAATTATTTAATTTATCATTCATACGAGATACGAGAAACTCATGCTATCAATATCGTCGATATACGATATGAGATACTTTAGGAAACAAAAGGAACAAGCATGAGACACGATACGTATCGAGTATCGACGATACAAGATTTCATACGAGATACTTTTTATCATAATATATATATATATATATATATATAGTTTTTCTAAAAGAAAATTGATTTACAGGATAATAATAATAATAATAATAATAATATATTAACGGTTTAATAAATTTAGTTTATATTTCTATAGCTATGATTGAGTCATTGTCTTGAAAGAATGTTCAATGATAAATAAATTCAATGCAGAATAAATTAACGTTTCGAAACAGGTATTTTATGAAAACTGCCTTCATTGTGTAATGGATAATTAATTTTTCAACGTTTGCTTTTAAAATTTTAAAAAGTATTGTACTGTCAATCAACGATAATATTTTGATACAAGATACAATACCAAACTGTGTATCGACTACATACGTTACAAGATCAAATTATCAATGATTGCAGCACCAAATATACAGTATACACACACACACACACACACACACACAGTATATATATATATATATCAGGCACGTGCCGTGAGTAAATACTCAGGGTAGGAAGACTCAATGCGCGAGCGAAGCGAGCGGCTCCAAGCTAGGGGGTCTGGGGTGGGCGCGAGCTCCCCCAGCGGGTTCCGGGGCGGAGCCCCAGCCACCAACGAATTTTAAGCATAATTAACCCCTTCCGCACCATTTGTGCTAATTTTTGGTCAACAACAAATATTTACTTACCGCTTTATTTGTAGATGAATTCCATTCTTCTCTCTTTGTTAGTAACAAAAATATCTGTAATTTTTTCAAAGAAATTGTAAGTGGGATTTTGCTCCATTTTAGTAAATCTTTCCTTTTCAATTGAAATTAGGGCAAGTGATGAAAGCCTTTCCTGTTTCATTCTATTCCTGGTGTAGCTTTTAATTCTTTTCAAAGCTGAAAATGACCTCTCAACAGAAACTGTTGTAGCTGGAATTGTTAAAATCAATTGCAACAGCTTCACCGCTTCAGGAAACGTTAGTTGAAGTCCATTTTGAAATATGAAAGCAAGCAAATCTTTAATTGATTTATCCCTGAACACTTGTGCACTATAAATTCCAGCTAGATCAGTTTTCAATCTTATGACATCGAAGAAGTTACCATAATTCTTCTCTAAACTTTCTAGTGCATCTTTATCAATTTCTGTAGCTAGTTTTAGAAACTTTTTACTATCAACTAATGAAATAAATTGTAAATTTTTGAAGTCACTGTATCTTGCTTCCATATGCTGCAGTATATCATTCAATATTAGACAGAATATTCTTTCTCTTTCTTTTTTAATTGGACCTTTTGTACGACATTTTGATTCAGTCAAGTTATTTTCTTTGAAACATTCTTCAAACTTCTCATAGATATCATCAAAATTTTTGCGCAGACCTTCGAGGGAATTCATTGTTTCATTGATTCTTTCAATGCAATATGGAATATCTATAATTTTAGTTTGTAAGATATTGAAGAGTGTGTCAGTTCTAATGAAAATCTTATCATATACCATGAGAAGAAAGTATTTGAATCTTTCGTTAGCCAATTATAAAATCCATTACTCCTCACTAAAGTATCTGAGTCCCACAATAAAGGATTGCTGTCAATGTTGTTGAAAAGTTTACAAAGGTCACTATGATAGTGTAAAATAGTTTGCACTAGCTTTGAGTTAGAACTCCATCTCGTTGGTGCAGCCTTTGGAATGCGTTTATGTACTATTTCATCAAGAAATTGCGTTCGTTTTGTAGAGTGATTGAAAATGCAGCAAGACCATCAATGGTCTTGAAAAAGATTGTACATTCAGGTATAAATTTCGCTGACTGAGATAGAACAAGATTCAACTTGTGAGCGTAGCAATGGGTAAATAACGCTGATGATGCCTTTTCTCTTACTTTAGCTTGAACGCCATTTAAATGCGATGCCATTACCGATGCTCCATCATATGTCTGTACTACAAGCTTCTCAGCACAGTTGTATTTATCTAAATTTTTAAATATGCATTCTGTTACACCAGTAGCTCTTCTGTCTTTAAGTTCGTCAAATCCTATGAAAGCCTCTTAATTTCAGAATCCAATACATATCTTAAAACTGTGGAACATTGAGCTGTATTTGAAATATCAGTCGATTCATCCACTTCTATAGCAATGAATGGGGATCTTGCGATATCTTCTTTAATATTATTTTCTACAGCTATGCCTACTGCTTCAATCAAGTCATTTTGTATCTTGTTAGAAACGCCAGAAACACGGATGAAGTCTGTAAATGTTGTGCTAATTTTTGGTCAAATTTTGCAGTGTAGTTCAGTAACTCAATATAGTTTCCACGATTTAAAGAGGATTTATCTTCATTATCACCGCGGAAAGCAAGTTCTTGTTTAATCAAAAAGCAAGTAGCAGAAATTAATGTTTTCAGTATGTCTCTGTTTTCCTTTACCTTTTTATTGTGAATTTCAATGCTAAGTTTTTTTTGCTTATCTATGCTCAAGTCGATTCGTGTAGATCCAAATGTTTTCAACGATATTTGACTTTCATAATGCGCAGCAGACCTCTCGTGCTTACTTAAAGCATTAGTCAAATTATTTAAATCACAATATCCTGTTCTTATCCACACACTTTCACTAGATACGGAAAATAACAAGCATGGAAAACAAGAGTCTACTGTTGTAACACAACCACACAACCACTCTTTCTTGCTGTACCACGTCGTTTGAAACGTTCTGATTATTTTTGTTCCTTTACGCTGTAGCAACTGTTTCAGTTCCGGTGTCGGCCTACCATTTTTAATCACATTCAACCTTTCTTCATAAGACAGTTTAGAAAAATTCTTAAGATACTCACTGTCCATATTTGAAAAGGGTTAAATTTTGAAATAAAATGTCTAAAATTTAGTTCAATCACCAGAGGCAAACGACAACACAGACGCGCGCACAGCCACACACCCGACCATGTGCCCAAACGGCAAAACACTGAGTGAAAAGCAGAACTAAATCTGCTTATATAGCGCAGTATTTGTCACAGCGTGGAGCTCCACTCACGGCACGTGGGAAAATTTCATTGTCGAGCGTTAATATATATAGAGGTTGAAAGGCACGGGGAAATTGTGCTTCTAACACAATATTATCCATTTACAAATTTATATATTGAATTTCATACATTAAATTAACATTTATATAATGAAGTGAAAATCATTTACTTTTTATATTTAATATTTTTAGTTTTATTCAGGGTAGGCACTGCCTACCTTGCCTACCCAGAGGGCACGTCCCTGATATATATATATATATATATATATATATATATATATATATACAGGATGGCGCAAAAGTCAGGAGCCAAAGGCACATTTTATTAAATTATAACAAATGTTCGAATTGGTGGCCTTCCACTTGGAAATGATGTTTGAACATTCCTTAACACATTGGTACTAATTTTGGCACACTCAGGTGTGATTTTATCATTTAGAGCAGTGGTCGGCAAACGTTTTTGATCGTGGGTTACTATATGATTTTGCAAGTGTAGGTTAATGTTAGGCTTGCCAACTTTTTGAAGTACAATTCCGGGCGATAAATATACTCATATATATATATATGGCTATTTAGATGCCCTGAGAATCGAACTAAGCTATTTTAGAGATACGTTTTTAGTTAAAAATTGTAGGTATATAAGGGTTAATAATACACAAATGATAACAAATCATAACTATTTCCAAAATAATGACAAACTTTTTTTTAATAAAAAATATAGATTAAAAAAATACCAAATTAAGCATTCTATATAATTACATTATAGAGTACACTTTTATTTTAACTGACGAAACAGTACATATTAACCAAAGTTAACCAAATAATTGGCGGGTTAGCCAAATCATGGTGACGGGTCACCGTGTGACGCGCGGGTCATAGTTTGCCGACCACTGCTTTAGAGAATGTATGGTTCTGGGTCGATCAGCATAGACTACCGAATTGAGATGGTCCCACAAGAAAAAGTCAAGAGGCGTGAGGTCTGGAGATCTAGGTGGCCATTCGACGGGCCCTCGCCGTCCGATCCACTTGCTTGGGAATGTTTAATTTAAAGAGCTCCGGACGATGGTTGCGAAATGTGCTGGTGCACCATCCTGCTGAAACCGGTGCTAGGACAACTGCCCCCCGGACAACCGCCCCCCGGACAATTGCCCCCCGACAACCGCCCCCCGGACAACTGCCCCCGTAGGACAATCGCCTACGGTTACATTGCCGTCGAAAAAGTACGAACCAATTAACCGATCTCCCCAGAACGCGCGTGCATTATGGCTATTGACACGACCGCTGAGGTGAAATATCGCTTCGTCACTGAACATGATCCTTCGTTGAAGCTGTCGATGTTGTAGAAACCACTGGCAGAACTGTACACGACGGTCTGTGTCATCAACGTGCAGTTCCTGAACGAGTTGGACTTTGTAGGGGTGGAAACGATCTGTTGTAAGAATTCGTTGAATGGATCTTCTGGAGACACCCGTTTCCTGGGATAACTTTCTTAAGGAATTACGTGGACTGTTTTCGAGGTGATTGAGTACCGTTAATGATGTTGAACTTTCTGGCCGGCTACTACGCGGCTGATTATGAACATTTCCCGTTTCTTTAAAGCGAGTGAACAGTTTTCCAACTGATGCCTGAACAACTGGCGTCCTCTCAGGGTGTTTGGCATTAAAAGCAGTAGCAACTGATCGGTGTGTGTTACCACGCCTTGCACACATTAAAACTATCTCCACCCGTTCATCTATTGTCAATTTCTGTGCCATAGGTTCAACAACAAATCTGAAAAGAACAAAACATATTAAAATACAAATTATTAAAATGTGCCTCTGGTTTCTGACTTTTGCGCCACCCTATATATACCTTTCAACCTTATGTTCCGTGCGATGATTCCTCATTTCAAGAAGGTCAAGCTTGTCGCCCCTCCTCTCGAGTTGGCCTGGTGAAGTAGTGAGTTGGTTTCTTGTACTCTCCACCTCACATAGCCAGGTACGTCCGGTTCATCAGGGATTGCTCTGAGCCAGGCGTCTAATCTTCTTTTGAAGATGTCTACCGCAACACCACTCGTGCTCCTTGGGTCTTTGGTCTTTAGCTGATTAAAAAGTTTTGGTCCTCTCACAATACAACTATTTTCTTTCAAGGTTAATGATGTTCTCTGTCTAGCCTTTAATTTGGGAACACGACACAGTCTCCCTTTTTTACTTTCCACTGTTGTTTGGGGAGTTACAGGGTTCAGAGTAAGATTAGGGACTAGTTTCTCCATTATTTTCCAAGTGTAAATAATGGTGTATCTCTCTCTTCTCCTTTCTTGTGAATATAGGTTTAATTCGCGTAACCTTTCCCGGTAATTTAGTTCTTTGCACCCATTGATCTTGGCTGTAAAGCTTCTCTGAATCCCTTCTAGTTGTCTAATGTCTTCTTTTGTATATGGACATGTTAGGACCGAGCAGTATTCCAATTTGGGTATGATCAGTGTTTTCAGTAGAGGAATCATTATATTCCTATCTCTTCGTTTGAAGGTTCCCAGTACCTGCCCAGTTATTCTCTTTGCTCTGTTTACTGCTATCTTATTTTGTGTTTCAAATTTCGCATCATCAGTCATTACAACCCCTAAATCTTTTGCTTTAGAATTTCTCTGAATTTCCTGTCCATTTGGGGTATAATATTCCATAGATTTTAGGTCCTCCCTTTTTCCGTACAGTAACAGCTTAAATTTCTGAGTGTTAAACTTCATACTGTAGTCTTCCGTCCACTTGTAGAGTCTGTTCATGTCGGTTTGTAGAGATCCTATATCTTCTGGGTTTCTTATTTTTCTACTGATCTTTGTGTCATCGGCAAAGGATGTTACTGTGCTGTCTCTGGTAACGTCCTCATCTACTGTATGTCAGTTAGCATGATTATGAAGAGTAGTGGAGCTAATACTGTTCCTTGTGGAGTAATATGGCTGGAAAAGGAGAGAGTGCAGAGCAATTGCAATGTTGAACAAATGTTGCAAGGTGCCACCCCCACCCCCAGTGCCAACCCGTAGTGCCAACCCACACACCCAAGGGTGCCAAAGAAAGGGGGGAATCCCCGCAGCAAGCTGGAGAGAGTCCGCCTAGCCTAAGAGAGAGAGAGAGGAGAAGAGAGAGAGGAGAGAGGAGGACAGAGAAGACAGAACATCTTCTCACCTGGGCATCTAGGTGCATAATAAGAGATCTTCACAGCATCACCAGGCTTAGAAGCGCCTTTCAGCCAATTGGTTTAAAAGGCGTAACCAGCCATTTTGTGCGCACACACACACACACACACACACACACATATATATATATATATATATATATATATATATATATATTAGGCATCGACAGGTGGTGGTATCGGTACCGATACCGATAGTTTTTGTTTCTAAGAATAAAAAACAGGGCGTTTTCCAAATAGAAACTTCCCGGCTGCTCGAGAAGTTACGTGTGTGTTCGCGATTCATCCCGACGTTTCTAGAAATTTCCATGACTCATTACCGCTCTATATAAAGCGAGCCCGTAACCATCGCGGCGTCATTTCCTCAGTTCGCAAGTTGTGAGTCAGTTCAACAGTGTGTAATAATTTTTTGTAAATTTATTAACTACTGGTTAAATTTATTCGCTTTTGCTTTAGTGAGAGTGACAATGCCAAACATTGTGTGGAAGTTCTTCACTGCTTCAAGCACTAATGGAAAACAGGCGATCTGCAATTTGTGCGGTGTCTCTGTCTCTCGTGAACGAACAAGCGCAAGTACCTTCTCTACATCAAACCTGAGGAGTCACCTTATCAACAAGCACAAGACTGAGTTTGATGAAGCCAATAAGAGTCAATGTAGAACTTCTGCTACTACTTCTGGTGAGTAGATTCATGAAAATCTGTAAAGTGATTCTTCAAACATTCTCAGAGAGAATTCGCAGTTGCTCAAAGCCCCAACATCCTAGTGGCCCCAAAATGATGAATTCAATAAAAATTTAGGAAGTGTAAATATTTGTTGTTTTTAATTAGGCTGACCATACGTACCGTTTTGAACGGGACAGTACCGTTGTGTATGGGTTTTTGTATGGGTTCTGTCACTGAAGAATAATTGTAAGCTCAATATGTTTATGTACTTACTTTTTCCTGAATACAGAATATTACATAACCCCCGTCCCTTTTTTGCCATCCCAATGTCCCGTTTTTGTCTCAAGGAAATATGGTCAGCCTATTTTTAATGTATGTTTCAGTCCCTAAATTCTAGCCTGCCCAGGGCCCCAAAACGTTGCTAAGATGTTGCTATATATAAAAAGTTGCTATATATAAAGTTTGATTTCAAGTTTCAACATGATTTACGAATTTATTGTAATATCAAAGTCTCACTGAAATTGCCGTTTTCTATTTGTTTATAATTTACCCCAATCAGAATTAAGATACAACTAAAGTAAATTTAATTCTCTTTGTTAATTTACTTAGCTTCTATTTATTAAAAAAATATTAAATATATAAAACTTTACATATAAATATTTCTGTATTAAAATTATTTTCTTATATATATATATATATATATATATATATATATATACACACTTTTTTTTTCTCTCTCTAGGAGACATACCCAGAACTTCTTCCGCCACGGCTACTCAATCCATTAAGGTCGCGTTTTCCAAATCCATTCCATACGCTCATAATGACCGAAAGAAGATTGATCTTGACCGGAAGGTGGCAGATGATCTGCATCGACCGTCAGCTCTTCGCATGTGTCAAACGGGTAGAACTTAGGCGACTACTTCAGGCTACCGATCCAAAGTACACGATTCCTTCTGCGAAGTTTTTCAGGACGAACCTTATTCCAGACATGGCAGGCAAGGTGAAGGGCAAGATCGAGGAATTGATGTCACAAATGAAGGAAGAGAAGAGGAAATTCTCCTCATCACGGATATATGGAGCACTCGAGCAAGTGACTCATATATAAGCTTGACCTGTCACTTCGTCGGCTCAAACTTCGTGCGCAAAAACATCCTGTTCAATGTCTCTGTCTTCAACGAGGATCTTACAGCAGATAAAATTTCCGCCAAAGTTCAAGAAATGATTCAAAGTTGGGGATTGTTCGAAGAAGACACTTTTATGATCATGAGAGATGATGCAGCTAACATGCGAGCCGCTTTCAGACAAACAGGAATGAATAGTTTCGGTTGTTTGGCTCATACACTCCAATTGGTGATAAAGGATGGCTGCTTGAACCTCCCGAGTGTGACTAATCTTTTGACAACGGCTCGGAAATTCGTCGGTCACGCCACTCTTCGCAAGCGACGCAGCGCCAACATCAAATTCAAAGACTTAACTTGCCTCAACTGAAGCTGATTCAAGATGTGCCAACCAGATGGAATTACACGCTGGAAATGTTGCAGCGACTCCTTTCCCAAAAGCAAGCAATCATTGAATATGACGTCGAATGGTCCTGGAAAATACGTTGACTTCAACACAATGGAAGCTTATGGCCAAGCTTATTGACGTGCTTGCTGTCTTCAAAACTGCAACGCTCAAAATCAGTGAGGAAAACTCGCTTTTATCAGAAGTTTTACCTACAGTCAAATCTCTGTCAAAAGGAATCTGTGCAGCGTGCTCAGTGAATGATGCTGGTGTCAAAATTCTGAAGAGCAGGCTGGGCGATTCTCTCGAACAGAGATTTCGAGAGCATAATTCAAATGAGAAACTGCTGCTAACCACAGCAGTTGATCCCCATTCAAAGGAGCTGGGCTGATAGACGACGACATGCGAGAAAAGGCCAAGGAATTGTTGAGACAAGAGATACGCAGTCACATGGAAGGGGCCCAACGAAAGCGTATTGGGGATCCAATTGCGTGAAACGCCGCCGAAGTGGTCCGGTTTCTCCCTCCAAGAAAATCGCTCTTTGGGAAAACCTTTCCGATTCAGAAGGTAGCGATCTCGACGATCACGTTCGTCCTATTCTGGTTGAAGAACCCCAAACGAGGGATACGGACACGAGGTTCACTGTCCCAGACGCACGAGTGGAAGCAGCCCTGGATGCCTATTGGTCGCAACCTCGGATCGCTGGGGATAGGGATTCATTCATTTCTGGCGAGAACATTCTGCTGATTTCCGGGAGATTGCCAAAGTTGCTGAGAAGTGCATGAGCTGCCCCTCTGGATCAGTTGACTCTGAACGGCTTTTCTCGACGGCTGGAGATGTTATCAATGCGAAACGAGCCAACATCACCCCAATCAACGCTGAGGAACAAATCATTCTCTCCAAAAATCTGAAGTTCCTCAATTTTGATTACTGAGTGAATTGTTATATTGAGTTACACTTTTTGAATTAAATATTGTTTCCATTACATGACTTTTATTTTGTAAATTCCATTTCTTCAAATATATATTTTGAATTACAGTACATGTGTGGAATTACATTCTTTGAATCATATTTTAATATTTTGGACAGATATCGGTATCGGTAAAGGCCGATACTTTGCTCTAAC
>JAJOZX010000360.1:462500-520000 GCA_023014485.1 Bathynomus jamesi | reverse complement strand
CTAATTGTTACCATTGTGCACTTATCCGTGATCGTGACATGGAGTTAACCGTGATTTGCCTCTCACCTACATGGTAGTCTTGGTTGAGACAATTGCTGGTTTACAATACCTTATTTTTGTAATGTAGCAAAGATTATATATGCATATTAAGTTGTGTTATAATAAGTGATTAATAAGTGGCTATGTTATAATAAGTGTTATAAGTGCTATAAGTGTTATAAGATGCCTCACGTAATAACAATATACATAAAATTGGCAGCTAATTAATCAAACAGTATTCCACTATACTAGGTTAAGTGGCTCCTTGCCTGATTGTATTAGCTTTTAACTTGTCGTAGTACGTGGTCAACTCCCGCACTTTCTACTGAAAAGGTCCTGGGCTCGAATCTTAGTGTTAATTTGGCATAATGCAAAATCGTGCAGGAAGCAAAAATGTCCTGAGAGTTTATGAATCCAACGAAGGTATTTTCTGAGCTTTAGAAATGTAGGCCCTAAACAGGTTTTATTGGGTTTATCATACTCTTATTATTCTTTATATAGCGTACTGCATCCTTTATTGTATGCGAAGTAGTTTAATCAGTACCACCGTAAGTACGCTTAATGGTTTAAGGGTAGACGTAGCTTATTTAACCCAGAGCTATTTACCACCATCATACCAGCCTACATATACAACTTGGGGAAAGTAAAAACTTTTAGCCTAAACAATGAAAATATATTGCAGTTAAGACGTTAGGCCTATCAGCATACGTGGTAAAGTTGTATTATTTTGGCTTTAGCCTTACAGCGAATCTAACTTGTACAAGAGTAGGCCTTGGGTTTATGGGCTGTTAACATCAGTCATGTTCAGCTTTGTCCTACCTTTCCACACGTAAGACTGTACATATTTATCCCAACATTAGATGAACTAAGGTCTGAATAGACTTAAATTGGAACTAAACAAGCATACCTACTTCTCAAAGAAGAAGGTATGCTTGTACCATAGTACTTGAATGTTTTATATATATATATATATATTATATATATTGTTAACGATGTTTATTTTATTTATTATGTATATTTGAATATGTTTATTAAATAAATCATGTTTCAGGGTTTCATTTTCTCCTTTTTTTTTTTTGTGTGTGTGTGTGTGTGCGTGTGTGTGTGTGTGTGTGTTACAGGAAAAAGTCCTAAGCTCCGCCCAGTGTAAGATCAGGCAGTTTTGAGTAAAAGCTGAATTAAACTTTATTGTACTTCAAGCTCCAAGGAACTACCAATAATTTAAGAGTGTAATGGTTGGAGCTGTAAATATACATATATCTGATTAGTTTAGTGTATGCTAGCCTAGATTATGAGGAGTATATATATATATATATATATATATATATATATATATATATATATATGTGTGTGTGTGTGTGTGTGTGTGTGTGTGTGTGTGTGTGTGCTTTTCTCTTTCAGTGAACCTTCACACCATAGTTTAATGAGTAAATGTTAACACCTTTCTGTCGGCATCTGGATTAATAAATTAGCTACCAGGAAGTTCATTATCATATCTATAGTGAACACGGTAGGTATGAGATTTATGGAGAAAGAATTTATCATCGTAGTTAGTAGTGAATAGATAGTAAAATAGCGTATATTCTCAGCTTACGTTATGCAGGGTGCTTTGATAGTGGTAGTTGTGTGTTAAATAGCTTGTGAACCTAGTCTAACTTAACGTAATCTTTTTTATGTAGGAAGGAGGACGCCAAGGGCGAATCCCATAGAGGAAGAAGAGAACCAAAGTGAAGGTCCAAGGTTTTCGAGATTCCTGAACACTGCGTTTGAAAGGGTCATAGATGAGGGATACAAGTTGGACTGAATCTTCCTCAGTCCATCTTTCCCCCTGTCTATTATCTAAGAGCCTCATTTTTACCCCTGTGCTTTTGAAATAAACGTCTCACTATTGAGTTTACATCACAAAATGTGTAGGTACTATTGTTAATGAGTTAAATAACACCCTCTTAATCTGATTTGTGTAAATAATGTATTTATGTAGGGCATAATTGCATCACTTTGTACAAAGGAATTTGAACTTAATTTGGTAGCTAATACAAAAAGAGAAATACTTTCTGAAGCTTCAGAGATATTTCATTCCATGTCCTTGTCCCTACCTGCAACTGTTAGAGCAAATATATTTCTCCAAGAGCTTTGGAAGAAAGATGTAGGCTGGGATGAAAAAAGAAACTTTTTCATACACATCCTCATATTATATTTGCAGCCTCTATTCCCACTGTAGTAAACTAGAATCAGAATGCCAGGTGATGGTCAAAGCACCAGATTCTCACAATTTCATTTGCTTATCACCTGATGGCACTATTCTTATATGAAGAAATTAAATTTTGAAAACCCAGTAACGTAAAAATGTGTTGTATACAGTAATTCGATTATCAATTAAGAACCCCCTTAAATAAAATTATATTTTCTTTATAAATATGTATAGAAAACTGCATTACTTGGAGATACCCTACTTATAAATGCTTCTATAAATACTCATAAATATAAATATCATAACATACTGTGGAAAATATTTTAACTGTAAGCGTTACCTAATTACTGTTTCTAGATAAATTTGTGTATTAAGACGGAAGTTGTTTTAAATAGCTCGCTGTTTTAAATAAATCCTTGTAAAGAACGTTGTTTAAAATGTAGAAATCAATAGGTATGGGATAAACCAAGTTATTTTAAATATTTATTTAACCTTGTCAATAAATACACATAAAGAGACATAAACAAATAATTCAGAAGGATTGGTCTGACACAATTAAGGTGGGTAATACGTACATAATAAAGAACTTAATTATACGGAGAGCACCACTTCTTCATTAAATATATGCAAAATAAATAGCGCAATTTGGCACCTAATCTTGTGGATTACCTCGATATATATACTGCTGAAAAAATTTAACGATTGCCTATATTAAGCTGCACAAACTGGCAACTATCATAGTTTTGTGAAATGCCTCGATATATATATATATATACACAGGGTGTTTGAAAACTTTCTGTACAAATTGTAATGGGGGATAGGCAACACCAAGACAAACCCTTTTCGTCTATAAGTGTATGTCCGCTGACGTCACCATTCGGCGCGAGAGGGCGCCGCTGCAATTGGCTAAAAGGTGAAGTGGGCTAGACTCGCGCTTGCCGCGGGCATTCTTAAATCGGACGTAGTACGCGTAACATGTTTATTTAAAGAAGGCATGTTTATTTAAAGAAGGTGCTGAAAGTTGCGACCGGTAGCATCAATGCATGCCCGACAGCGTCGAAGCATTGACCGACGTACACGTCGAAAGATTCCCGTCATTTCGGGAACAGTTCCAGCGGCGACAGCGATTCTTGCTACGAGGTCTTCTGAGTAAATGGGAGTCTCGTACACGACGTTCTTCATGTGTCCCCACAGGAAGAAATCGAGGCATGTTAAATCGGGCGATCTCGGTGGCCAGGCTACGGGCCCACCCCGGCCTATCCATCGGTCCCCAAAAGTAGCGTTCAGATAATCCCGCACATCGTTGCTGGAGTGTGCTGGGGCCCCGTCGTGTTGAAACCACATCGTCTACGAATAGCCACGGGAACATCTTCCAGCAGTTCCGGCAACGTTTCTTCAAGAAATATCCGATAAACCCGCCCGTCGAGTCGGGCAGGCAGCAGGTTCGGCCCAATCAACTTGCCATGGACGATACCCGCCCAAACATTGACGGCGAACCGTTCTTGATGAGCATGCACCCGTGTAGCATGTGGATTTGCGTGCGCCCACACGTGAGAATTAAGCATGTTAAACACACCCTCACGTGTGAAACAGGCCTCATCTGAGAACAGCACATAAGCCGGAAAATTAGGCTGCACCGCTGTCTGCTGCAGAAACCAGCGTGCGAATTCCACACGAAGAGGGTAATCCCGAGGTTGTAATGCCTGGACTCTCTGACGATGAAACGGATGTAACTGCTGCTCGTGCAACACTCTCCAGACCAGGTCGTGGTTCACACCGAGGATACGTGCAACACTCTCCAGACCAGGTCGTGGTTCACACCGAGGATACGTGCAACACCTCGCGTGCTTGCGCTTGGATTGTCCTCAAATCGCCGTAGGATTTCTTCTTCCATGTCAGGAGTGCGCACGTTTCTCTCCCGACCAGTGTCATGCATGTTTGCATGGAATGTTCCAGTTTCTCGCAGTCGCCGATGCAAATGCGCAAACGTTTGGTGGTTTGGCACACGTCTGTTTGGGAAGCGCTGTCGGTACAACCTCACAGCAGCTCTTCCGTTTCCATTGGCAGCCCCATACACCATATGCATGTCAGCCATCTCAGCAGTCGTGAAGCGCTCCATGTTACGCGTACTACGTCCGATTTAAGAATGCCCGCGGCAAGCGCGAGTCTAGCCCACTTCACCTTTTAGCCAATTGCAGCGGCGCCCTCTCGCGCCGAATGGTGACGTCAGCGGACATACACTTATAGACGAAAAGGGTTTGTCTTGGTGTTGCCTATCCCCCATTACAATTTGTACAGAAAGTTTTCAAACACCCTGTATATATATATATATATATATGTGTGTGTGTGTGTGTGTGTATATATATATATATACTTCCATCTAAAGAAACTTTACATGCATCTGTTTATATCGAAATGTGCGTTTTATATATACGGGCATGCTTCAGATAATTCTCCTTTAATGTTGAGATGAAATACGCATAGAGAAATAATATTGGTATAATGACCTCACTGACAACTCTAAGTATTATAAATGTTTTAGTTTAAAACTACTGAATTTTAGAATTTGGAGAGGATTTAATGTAAATGAAATATGCCTGGTACTGCAATAATTCGAATTAATCTTCTCAAAAATGTTCAAATAACAAAACTAATTCAATGCATAGCACATTCTGGCAACTAATCTTGTAGCCCGCCTCGATAATATATATATATATATATATATAATATATATATATATATATATATATATATATACACACACACTTCCTTCTAAACACTATATCATAAAATGACGGTGAAAAATATTTTAATGGCATGCTTCAACAAATTACTGTTTTGGAACATCTCTCCAGTAAATATATACAAATTAATTAAATAGCGCGATCTAATCTTTAAACATGATGGAGATAAATACGAAAAATGAAATAGTTAGCCCTATTTTAATTCCTATTTTGTTTTAAAAATCATATTAATGCTTTTTATGTTATAATTTAAAGATAAATTTGTATATTATGGTGAAAATTTGTTTTGGCATTAAACTTGGTTTATCATATTCGATTTTTTGTTTAGAAGATTGCTCACCAAACGTTAAATCGGCCTTGTGATAGTTTTCTATCATGAGAAGATGTAATAGTAGTGGTCTACACCAGAGCCTTCCAAACTTTTCACGTTGGCGACACACTAATTAATTTTTGTTATCAAATATCAGATAATTTTTTCAGTACGTGGTTTATCTTGTAGCCGATTTTGTTGATACAAAAATCAAAATTTTCAAAATACAAAAAAATTGAAAATAATTAACTAAATTTGGCGACACACCTGGGAGGTATTGGCGACACACTAATGTGTCGCGACACAGTTTGGAAAGCTCTGGTCTACACCCTGATCCTATAAACGTTTATGCTTAATAGCTCTGTATGTTAATTGGGTCGTATTTAGAGACCTTGTCGGTCTATCAGGAGCTGGTAAGTAAAAGCCGTGATTGGTGGTTGTGATGCTGTGGTGGTGGGTGTGTATTCTTTTTGTGTGGTAGTTGTGCTAGTACATTTACATATATATATATATATATATATATATATATTATATATATATGTATGTGTGTGCGTGTGTGCTTTTAATTTGGTACCCAGCATGAGTATATACACACCATTAACATATATATACGTATATATATATATATGTATACCAAATAGCTGGTTACCCCTTTTAACCCAACTGGCTGTTAAGCCAACTGGATGAAAGACACTTCTAAGCCCGGTGATGCTGTGATCTCTTATTATGCACCTGGATGCCCAGATGAGATGTTCTGTTTTCTCTCTCCTCCTCTCTCTCTCTCTTAGGTTAGGCGGACTCTCCCCAGCTTACTAGGGGCATTACCCCCTTTTTTATGGCAACCTGGAGGGTGGCACTAGGGGGGGGGCACCTTGCAACATTTGATCAACATTGCAATTGGTCTGCACTCTCCTTTTGCAGCCATACGACTTGTGGTACTGAGTTAAGGATATTCCTTGTACTGTAACGACTTGCCGCCGCTCACTAAGGAAATTATATATCCATTTCCCTACTTTTCCTGTTATTCCCATATACTGTGTTTCAGTTTATGTATTATGTATGATTCCATGGTCACACTTGTCGAACGCTTTGGCTAAGTCTATGTATATTACATCATAGTTTTCAGTAGTTTCCAGTGCATCAATAATGTTGTTGTAGTGTTAGTTTAGTTGTGATAGGCATGATCTGCCTGACCGAAACCCATGTTGGTTATCATTTACTTTTTCCGAGTCTCCAAAAAGTCATGGATTTCCTGTCTAACTATTCTTTCAAATATTTTAGTGAGATGAGATGTAAGCGACACTGGCCTATAGTTTTTGGCCTCGGATCGATCTCCTTTATATACTGGGACTATGTTCGCGCTCTTCAGGATGTCCGGCATTTCTCCCGTGTCATATATATATATATATATATATATATATGATACACACAGACCGTGCATGGGAAAATTAAATCCACTATAGTTCGAATAAGTAATGGTAAATAACAAACACGATAGTTTTTCCTTTTCCATGATGTTAGCCCGACGTGGGCAACGGGTCACTCGCAAAGAGGCCCCAAAAATATATTTTCCTCACCAGCTACCTGCAAAGCAGATAGAATCCAGCTTTGGGATAGGATCCAGCTTTGGGATAGGATCTAGTTTAACGCATCACAGCCTAATTATATTCAGAACCTCAATATAAGCAAAAGACTCGTTGCATTTACGTCGGATTGAATACATCAATGAAAAAGGGATAATTATTGTATTTTTAGCCAAAACCCAAAACTTAAACCTAAAAAATACAATGGTTACCCCTTTTCCTTTGATGTATTCAATCTGACGTAAATCCACGAGTCTTTTGCTTATATTGCGGTTCTGAATATAGTTGGCCTGGGATGCTTTACACCCTAGATCCTGCCCCAAGGCTGGCTCCTATCTGTTTTGCAGATAGCACCAGTACACATTTGAAAACTTGTCGATCGATTTTTACAAACTAGTTGGTGATTCTATATAATTTGAGTGCGCTGATCTCAAAAATATAGTTAGTTTTTCCCTATCACGAATGGTTTTCTTACTACAGGGTGTGTCATAAATCCCCCATTTATCCCCAAATGTGAACCATCTTATCGAGACCAACATTGGATTGCACATGCTAAACCATAAATTTTGTTGTTATAGACCACAGTAATGCTTACATAATAATGTAGGGTAAATATATATAACAACCAGTCCCGTTCCCAGCAAAATACCCTCTCCCCTCCCATCAATGGGTGGTTAACATTTGGGGACAGATGAGGTATTACAACACCCCTTGTAGCACGAAATCTTTAGGTGATAGAGTAAAACCTAATTAAAGCAGAATTAAATAGCTCCTAGCTCTTGGACAAGCATATTGCTTGTTTATGAAAGAATAAAAAAATAACTGAAAGAAACAAAATATATTTACCTTCTTTACTTGCAAACATTTCAGGACTTATTCTAAAGACTTAAGACTACGAAAGTAGATCTGACTAATGACGACTAAACCGGTGCTTCTTTCATGTTTTCTTATGCTGTGCGTTAGGCTGATCTCGTTGCAGACACCAGCAGTAATCCGCCATCATATTTGTATGCCAGATATCTTCTTTCCATGGTTTTGATGTCCTGGTGAAATCGTTCCCCTTGCTCCTCACTGACATCTCCGAGGTTTTCGGGAAAACGGTCAAGATGCGAAAATAAAAAGTGAACTTTCAGGCTCATGTTGCAGCCTAAGGCGCAAAACTTTTTAAGCATATTTTCCACTAGTCTTTCATAATTTTGGCTTTTGTAGTTTCCCAAGAAGTTTTCAACAACATCTTTGAAACCAAGCCATGCTTCTTTTTCTTTATTGGTCATTGTGTTCAGGAAATGATCGTCTGTCAATAACTTTCTAATCTGAGGACCTATAAAAACACCTTCCTTTATTTTCTCGTAGCTAATCTTTGGATATTTTGAACAAATGCACTTGAAACACACCTTCTCTATTCAATGCTTTGACATACTGCTTCATCAAGCCTAACTTAATGTGCAAGGGTGGTAGGAGGATTTTATTTGGTTCAACTAGATGTTCATGTAAAATGTTCTTTGATCCTGGGGTAAGATTCTCTCTAGGAGGCCAAGTTTTCCTCTTCCAGTGCTGGTCACGTGCTCGATTATCCCATTCGCAGATGAAACATGGCATCTTAGTGTATCCTGATTGCTGCCCAAGTAACATGCAAAGGACTTTGAGATCCCCACACAATATCCATCTGTGATTTTAATACTGAATTTTTTCCAGAAGCAGTTTCATGTTATCATAGGTCTCTTTTAAATGAGTAGAATGGGCCACTAGGATTGATGCATATTTGTTACCGTTGTGCAGTAACACTCCTTTTAGACTGGTTTTAGAGGAATCTATAAACAACTTCCAGTCATTGGTTTGGTATTCGATGCCTAGCTTGCACACTAATCCTGTGATGTCCTTGCAAAATACAAGGGACCATTTTCTTCGAAAAAAGGCACGAAGTCTTTCTCACGATTTCTGTACCAAGCGAAGTATGTGTCGGATGCCAATAAATTGTTCTCCTGCAATCTAAACCCCAAAAGTTCTGCAGAGTCCTTAGGCAGATTCAAATCCCTGACTAAGTCATTTAGTTCGGCTTGGGTTAATGGTTTAGGAGGATCTCGGTCAGCCGTTGGCTGTTCATAAACATCATCATTGTCTGGATTTGGAGCTGAATCAGAATCTGAATTGTATTGATCCAGACTCTCGGGTGGGCGGGGAATAGGAACTTCTGGACCATGGGGTACCGGCCTTATTGCAGATGGAAGACTTGGGTATTGAAGGCTCTCTTTACTCTTTGCATTATAACCTTTAACATTGCAAGAACAGAAGTAGCAGTCGTCGGTATGGTTTCTAGGCTCGCGCCATACCATAGGGATCCCAAATGGCAAACTTTTCTTTTTACCTTTGCTCCAATTCCTTAGTGCCGCAACACACGTAAGACAAACCTTGTGTGGAGCCCAACTTTTGTCTTGATCTCCTAATTTAATTCCAAAATAAGCATGATAAGCTCTCTTAATGAAGGTCGTTACATTTGTCCTTTGTTTTACAACATACCGACCACAAATATAACAAAATATGTCTGGACTATGGGTACATCCTCTAGAAGCCATTATTAAAATTTTAAAGACGTAATGTTAGAATTATCTATCGGAAAAATATGAAAAAACGAAATTAATTAAAGATAAAAAAGGTAAAAAGTTACAAAACGCCCCAAAATTGTTTTGCTAATAACTTTAAAACTGTGGGTGATAGAAAAAAACTGGTAGCAGTTTTTAATTCAGCGCAGCGAACTGCTTCAGAATCACAACTCAAAATAAAGAAATCGATTTTCATGCAGACCGGTGTAGTTGGTGAGGGAAGCTATATTTTTGGGGTCTCTTTGCGAGTGATCCGTCCGTTGCCCACGTCGGGCTAACATCATGAAAAAGGAAAAACTATCGTGGTTCTCATTTACCATTACTTATTCGGACTATAGTGGATTTAATTTTCCAAGAAAAGTTCCTCGTTCCATGCACGGTCTGTGTGTATCATGAAAAAACCTCGTGGGACCATTCTGAGTTTAATCTCATATATATATATATATATATATATATATATATATATATATTAGTGTTGGACCGGATGTCAGTTTTTCAACATCTGCGGATGCGGATTTTTAATTTCAATATCCGCGGATGCGGATATTTAGTTAATCTATCAATATAATATAGAATTATAAATATATGACATAATTTTTCAAATTTCGTGATAATTATGGCAGGCAATGAATAAGAATTAAAATTAATATTAATGTTTTCATTATGATAAAAATAAATTCTCAAGCGTTTCAGCCACAGAAAATTGAATGAAACAAGTTTCATTCAATTTTATGTGTTACCAGCTATTTATATTTTGAGGTTTATATGTGTTTGTTCATAATAATTTAATACTTTACATGAAATGTGCAAGACTGGGCCTTATAAGCTACTTTATAAGCTAATTTAATTGTAAATTGCATAATTTATTAGAGGTAATATCCACATAACATCCGCAGTCAGAAGTGCGGATGCGGATGTTAAAAATGATGCGGATATCCGGGCCACCAAAAATTTGTCTTTGATACTTTGATATGTGAAGAGTGACGAAATTTAGTTTCTGGAAACAGTTCACCATAAAAACAAGATTTTTATTTAAAAAAATCGTGTATTTCATCTTTATTTATTTGTTTTTAGAAAATAAATTTAAATTATGTTTTAAAAATCTTTCAGTCGTCAAAGGTTCACGAATAGTGAAATTCAATATATACCTCAGTGTCGTATTTTATGAAGTATAGGAATATGAACTCATCCACACACACACACACACACACACACACACACACTCAACCATAAGTGAAATTTGATTAAATTACAAATACAGGTCAGGTTAATTATCTTTTTGTTTGTAAATTACACGAAACACAAGTAACAGATGAAATGTGAATTTATTTAAAGAAAATTAATTTGCCATGTAGTGCACAATCAAATATTAAATGTGAATTAAATAAAAGTTTTATTTTTGTACTTCCTCATGGCTGCCCATTTTTTAAATCATAAAAGAATAATTTCTACAAAAAATGAGCTCATTACGACTATATTTAGAGGTCGCTACAAAATGAATAATTTTCTCTTAAATGAAAAAAAATAACGAAATTTGACAAAAGAACTTGCAAATGGCTTTTAATTCTGTAAAGATGCTTTAAAGGGGGTAGGAAATGTTCGTCAATGGGTTTCAACGATGCGGAGAAGGCATTGCTTTTGCTGCTCATCTTTGGTAAGCGTTGTATTGTACCGCTCAATAAAAGCAATCGCTCTCTCTGCAGTCATTGGCAACCTTCATCTTCAATGCTCTTTCTTTCAACAACTCGTAGTTGCCGTTACTTGGCCAATCACATGGTGGTTTCGAAAGAAACTCTTGAGGAATCTTTCTGTTTTTATCCAGTATTTGAAGAGTTGAACCGTCTTCTCGCTGACGTAAGTTTCCAATGGGTTTGCTGTTTTGAATAGCTTTGAATCGAGGCGCTTCAGACCTTTCGATTTTGCAGAATGAGATAATTTTTTTAATCATATTTTCTTTTACTTTGCTGTCCAACCCATCGTCAAAAAGTGACAGTCCAATCAGCTCTTCCGAGAAGTACCAGAGGGTACAATTTCAGCCAAAACCCCGTTTGGATAAGTCTCCATAACTGTTAGAAAAGCTAAGTCGTTTCTAGAGGCCCTTACTGCCAAGGGTGCTTCATGCCAGTATTTACTATAAACAAGTGTCACAAAGAGAAAACTTTTTCAGACCCTTTTTTTCATGAGCAGTAAGTTTTATTTGCTCGTGGAAGAGAAAGATCTTCAAAGCATGGGTAGTAGCTTTTGCCATCCAGCGAGCCTGATGAAGAGCTCCTGGAGCTCTGATGTTGTACTTCTTAGGCAAACTTCCTCCCAGGAAAATTAGAGAAAGATGGAGGCATTCACTGTAGTCATCTCTTGAGCTGCTGTTGTTCTGAAGAGCGTCGGAGAGGTACTGTATCATCTCTTGACAAAGTTCTCACACGTTTCTTTCAAAAAGTTCCATTCCTACTGATATAAAGTTTTATTTATTGATAAGTGGCCATTGTGCCATGAATCGCTTAAACAATGAGACTTGTGGTCCTTTCGAAGGTTCAAGCATACTAGAAAATACGTTAGCCAAAACGACTTAATACACATGATGACGACATGTTATCCACGTCAGAGAGCGACCTACAGTTCTCTCTATCAGGGTACAAGCTCCAGACATCAGCCCAGTATTTGATGTTGTTGTATCAAATACAAGCCCCTGCAACTGGTTTCTCAAGCCCCACTCATCCAACATCCTGAAGCAGACATCAGCTTGTGCTTGTCCCGTTCCGTGAAGGATGAGTGGAACACCAAGTAGTGTATCTTCTCCTCCTGAAACAACGATTACGATGCGGTCCACATTTTCATGTCTCCCTGTTATATCAGGAAGCATTTTCCCATCCCAGTGAAGGAGAAGCGGAGTGTCAGGAGAAAAGCTTGATTTTTCAGCAGTTGCAATAGTTTCACGACCCTTAATTCGAGATCGACGAATTGTACTTCGAGAAAATGACATTGAGCCCAGATCATGGCCAAGAGACTTAGCTGATGTTGCAATAAGAAAGGCTGCATTGCGATCGCTTAGATTAACACGGTCGAGTGCCTGTACTACCTCATCTGAGATAACTGTTTTCTTGCATTTGGAAAGAGGGTTCGATGATGATGTAGATGGAGACACGATGCATCAGAATCCGTGGACGAGGAGGAAGAATCCACGTCAGTTATCACTTTGTCAGATGCCAGAAGTTGATATTTCTGTTTTTCATCGTCGCTTCGCTTTTTTCTATTATATTCAGATTCTTTTCGTTGCCTCTTCCGAGAAGAGGCAACGAGAAGCCAAGACTCGATCAAGCCAAACCAAGCCAAGACTCGATCAATGCCTCCAAAACTGGCGCAGGAACGATCTCTCTGCTTGATGAGGAATTCTTTGTCATCTTCGTTAGTCATTATCTTTAAGGCATCTGCTCTGGCGACATCAAAAATGTCTTCAAGATCAGCATTGAATACTGCCACATTCATTTCTATGCTTTCTGAAGATGACTTCCTATTTTTCTTTAGAGCGCACTATTGTTCGAATAGTTTTCTCAGTTTCCTCTCAGCATTGTCCGATCTTTGATTTGGAATCCTTGCTTTATCCGAGATATAAAGAACAGCAGAGACAGTCTCTTTCAAATTTGCAGTGACTGTTCAGTTTTCCTCGATGCGATGAAATAAGAACTTGCTTAACACTTCACGCTTCGAAAGTAATCGCGAGGTTAGAAGATCTTTTGTAGGTTTTCCAATGTGTTGTATTGTATGTGTTGTATGCTTTCTGAGGATGACTTCCTATTTTTCTTGGAATTCGAAGTTCTTTTCCTATCTTCCTATAACTCTTTCGCGTATATATATATATATATATATATATATATATATATATATATATATATATATATATATATATATATATATATATATCAGTGGCGACTCCAGCTCTTCAAGACTACTCGGGCTCTTTAAATTTTCAAGTCTACATATGAGCAGACATTTAAATGCATGACAATAACTTAAGATTATCAATAAAAAAAATAAATACATACCTCGGTAAAAAAAATTATTTGAATTTTATTTATTTGAACATAAAGTCCAAGCGTCTTGGTTTTAAAGCAAATTCCTTTAATATTCGGTCATGTAATTCCTTTTTGCTTTCTAAATCAATAAGTATTTCTTTTTCAATTGAAATCCTTGCCAGGGACGAGAGCCGTTCTTGAGCCATTGTGTTTCTTAAATATGGTCTAATTCGATCAAGAACAGAGAAACTTCTTTTATTTGAAACAGAAGTTATAGGTATGGTAAGGAGGAGCTGAATCAGCTTTGTGGTTTCCGACATCGCAAACAATAATCCTAGTTCGTGAAAGACTTCGAAAATTTCATTTGCAGATTTGCATTTTCTGAAGTCACTGCCACGATAAAGATATTTCAATTTGTTAACTAAGGATTTGGAGTCAATCACATTTGGATATTTAGTTTGTAAGGCATTAAGATGCACTGGAAAATTTTCAGCAAATTCTGGAAATTTGGTCACATCAATCAACTCAAAGAACGCAAACTCCTGAATGCAATAAAATCTTCCCTCATTGACATTAGTATAATGCCAATTATTTCATTTGTTTGCCTCTAGCTCTTTTTCTTGGGGGAGAAGGCAGGTCTTCGGATTGTTCGAAGTCTGCCATTGTTTCTTGAAAAACTTTATTATATGCTTTATCAGTACGAGCGCACTCAATAAATTCAATAAAGTCATTTACTTTCTGTTGTGCAAACTTCATGTCAAGCTGCTTGCATTGCAGATCAAATAGTTTTTCAGCTTGTGACAATATATTTTCAAAGCAGTTAATAAAAAACAGAAAAGTGAAAGCATGCAATTTTATAAGTAGATTATCGGTTGGCAGTTGAAGGCACGCTTATCGAAATGTAAAAAGTTACCATGTATCGCCAGAATTAAAAATTGTGCCTCTACAAGGCCGAAGGATATAAGCCCGAGTTGAAATGTTTTTTTCTTCATAAAAAAAATTAATAGGAGGAAAAACGTATTTTATTTAATGAGAATTGGAAGAAGGACTATTATGTAACCGTATGCAAGCAAATAATTATTCATTAAAAGAACTTTAAATATACGATATTACTTATACTTTCTCGGGCGTAATGTCTTGCGCCCGAGTAAAGGATCTTGAAAGATCACACGAAAACTTAATGTGTCAATATTGTTTTTTTTAGGTAGTAAGGGTATCTAAATGCTAAATGCGCTCAAAATTTGCTTGCGTGACGAAGGCTAGACAGAAAATAGTAACATACTACCAGCCAAAAACCATTTTTACAATTTGCATTAAAAATTTTTTTGAAAACTTAAATCTATAAATACACAATTTTATCTCTCATGCTTCTCCTTGCCCATTGCCTCTCGGGCTCAGCCCGAGAAGCCCGAGTGCAGGAGTCGCCACTGATATATATATATATATATATATATATATATATATATATATATATATATATATATATAAGGTGGGAGAAAAGTCTTTAAGGATTTTGTACATACAACTATTTAGTAAACAACATTATACAGATAAGTGTTCAAATGATGAAACAAATCAAACAAAAAGTTTATAAGAATTTTGTTCATACAAATATTTTGTTAAATAGTATTGTAATTCAAAGAGTTCTCCGTCGGCTATGAAACATTTGTGGATTTTCTCTGTAAAAACCTTCATTGTTCTTTTCAACATATCGAGTGGGATCCTTTTCAGGTGTTCATCTATTCTGCGGCCAAGGGCATTCACATTTGGATAGATGAAACCAGGAGTGTAGAGTCTGTCACGCAAATAGGCCCAAAGCCAGAAATCACATGGGGTTAAATCAGATGATCTGACTGGCCACTCGATGGGACCTCGCTGCCCAAACCATCTTCCTTCAAGGTTCGTATCCAGAATAGAATCTCACGACAGCTGCAGAGTAATGTGGTGACGCTCCATCATGTTGATAAAGCCAATTCCTGTCAACGCCATTAGTAAACTGTGGCAAAACTTTGTCTCTCAATACCTGGTAATAACGTTTTCCAGCCATCGTATCTCTTGATATGTCAAAGGAAACGAGTCCTGAATAACCACTGCACACCCAGACTGTTAATGTAGCTGTTTTAACGGGTTTACACAATCGTACTGATTTTTTTTTAGCTCAGTAGTGAACGATGTGTTTGTTTCCTTTACTTGTTAAACTGAAGAAACATTAATCTGAAAATTTGATCTTTCCAAGTAAATCTGGATCACTGTTGAACTTTTGTCTCAGTGTTTCAGCAATCTTGGAGAAGTTTGTAGACACCAATCGACCAGGGAAGTACTTCTGTGTGGATGTTAGGCAGAAGTCAGGGAGTGCTGGACCCAGGGCCGCCGAGAGCTGCCACGGGCCCTGGGGAAGGATTGGTAAATGAGCTCCCCTGTTTACTCAGTATTTTATTATACATTTTTTTGTGTACATATTATTTTAATTACAGAGCTGGGCACTTCCGCAAACACTTCCGCAAACCGCAAATTCCGCAATTGCGGAAGTATGTTTTTCGTTTGCGGATTTGCGTTTGCGGCAAAGTCATCGCAAATTAGTGAATTTGCGTTTGCGGAAGTAATTTTGAGTTTGCGGATTTGCGATTGCAAATCCGCAAACTCAAAATCACTTCCGCAAACGCAAATCCGCAAACGCAAATTCACTAATTTGCGATGACTTTGCCGCAAACGCAAATCCGCACACGAAAAACATCTTCCGCAATTGCGGAATTTGCGGTTTGCGGAAGTGTTTGCGGAAGTGCCCAGCTCTGGACTCACTACTACATAACAAGCAAACTGATTTTATGTCCAAGTCACTATTCAAAACATACAGTATGAATAAACAACTCAGAGGAAAATTACCATTTTATTTTTCGAATCAGTTATATTAATTTTGCTACCATACAATTTACAAATGCAATACCAGTCCATGCAGGCAAGACAATTGTTTATTGCAAGATTTTCATAATTAGAAGTGTACTTTCTTTGCCTTCTCTCTAGCAAAGTGGTAAATGATTCTGTTGAAATTTAAAGTACGGGCTAACTGGCTTTCAATTACAATGGTTAGAATAATAGAATAACCTTTATTAATAATAATAAAATAAATACATTTTTTCAATTTACAATGACATGAATAATTGTGAAGCTCGACTATTTATTTTATTTAATTTGGCCCTTAAGCTTCAGGCTTTACTGGGCTCTTATTAAAAATAAGCAGCTGTTGTTATTAATTAATAATAATAAATAAGTAAATAAGTATTATTAATAGTTAAAACATGTATTACAATATTAAACAATATTAATGGACAATATTAAACAATATTAGTTGACATTAATCCTAGATTTTTGTTAGTATGCCATTATTAATCGGGATTTCAACTTGGTTTTAAACAAATTTACATTCACAATATTTTTTGTATCGGCATGCAAGTCATTCCATAGTTCCAATCCAATAAAAATAGGTAGTTTTTGAGATGAAGACAATCTAAATTGAGGTATAACAAGCTTTGATCTATTTCTGGTTTGATACGAGTGGATTTCTTGATGAGTTACAAAATATCTATTTACTCACTGCAAATTAATGATCTTGTTCTTACACTTGTAAATAAAAATAAAATGTGCCAGTTTGGTTATCTCTTTGAGCTTTAGTAGGTTTAGCTCTTTAAATAATGCACTAGACTGATCAAGGAAATCAGCATCAGATAATACCCTTATTGCTCGTTTTTGGATGACAAAGATACCATTTAATGCGTTGTTAGCGGAGTTTCCCCAAACAAGGGTGCAGTATATTATATAAGAAAGAACAAGAGTGTGATAAAGAGTCAATAAAACTTGTTTAGGGACTACATTTCTAAGTTTAAACATTATAGCAACGCTCCTTGAAATCTTTTTCGCGATATAATTTACATGATCACTCCATTGCAAATTCTTATCAGCATTACACCAAGAAATTTTGTTACAGTACACTCCTTTATGGCGATTTCATTAACATTAAGTTCATCAAGATATACATTTCTTTTATTAGTAAAAATCATGAAATTTGTTTTACTGGTATTTAGGAAAAGTTTAGTGGTGGTCAACCATTTCATTACACTGATGAATTCTGAATGAAATATATTCTTAGCTGTATTAACATCTTTGCAAGAAAAAGAGACAGTTGTATCATCTGCAAACATTATGAAGTTCAGTATATCAGATGAACATGGAAGGTCATTTATATATAATAAAAATAACAGTGGACCCAGAACTGAGCCCTGTGGCACACCATGTTTGACAAGCGCTTTAGTTGAGCAAACCTTATTTACTGATACAAAATTATATCTATCGGACAAATAACTTTTAAACCAAACACTAATTGCTCCTCTAAAGCCGTAACAATATAATTTATTAAGTAGAATATTATTGGCTATTACATCAAACGCCTCTCAAATCCAGAAATATTGCTATCATTATTTTTTGTTCTCCTTAGCTATATTTACATTTTCCATAAGATTTAAAATAGCCATTTCCGTTGTTTTATTATTACGGAAGCCATATTGATTTGGAGATAATAAGTTGTAGGATTCTAAATATCGCTGCATTCTACTTTTTTCAATTTTTTCAAAAACTTTGCTGAACACAGATAACACCGGTCTGCATGAAAATCGATTTCTTTATTTTGAGTTGTGATTCTGAAGCAGTTCGCTGCGCTGAATTAAAAAATGCTACCAGTTTTTTTCACCCACAGTTTTAAAGTTATTAGCAAAACAATTTTGGGGCGTTTTGTAATTTTTTACCTTTTTTATCTTTAATTAATTTCGTTTTTTCATATTTTTCCGATAGATAATTCTAACATTACGTCATAAAATTTTAATAATGGCTTCTAGAGGATGTACCCATAGTCCAGACATATTTTGTTATATTTGTGGTCGGTATGTTGTTGTAATACAAAGGACAAATGTAACGACCTTCATTAAGAGAGCTTATCATGCTTATTTTGGAATTAAATTAGGAGATCAAGACAAAAGTTGGGCTCCACACAAGGTTTGTCTTACGTGTGTTGCGGCGCTAAGGAATTGGAGCAAAGGTAAAAAGAAAAGTTTGCCATTTGGGATCCCTATGGTGTGGCGCGAGTCTAGAAACCATACCGACGACTGCTACTTCTGTTCTTGCAATGTTAAAGGTTATAATGCAAAGAATAAAGAGAGCCTTCAATACCCAAGTTTTCCATCTGCAATAAGGCCGGTACCCCATGGTACAGAAGTTCCTATTCCCCGCCCACCCAAGAGTCTGGATCAATACAATTCAGATTCTGATTCAGCTCCAAATCCAGACAATGATGATGTTTATGAACAGCCAACAGCTGACCGAGATCCTCCTAAACCATTAACCCACGCCGAACTAAATGACTTCGTCAGGGATTTGAATCTGCCTAAGGACTCTACAGAACTTTTGGGGTCTAGATTGCAGGAGAACAATTTATTGGCATCCGACACATACTTCGCTTGGTACAGAAATCGTGAGAAAGACTTCGTGCCTTTTTTCGAAGAAGATGGTCCCTTGGTATTTTGCAAGGACATCACAGGATTAGTGTGCAAGCTAGGCATCAAATACCAAACCAGTGACTGGAGGTTGTTTATAGATTCCTCTAAAACCAGTCTAAAAGGAGTGTTACTGCACAACGGTAACAAATATGCATCAATTCTAGTGGCCCATTCTACTCATTTAAAAGAGACCTATGATAACATGAAACTGCTTCTGGAAAAAATTCAGTATCAAAATCACAAATGGATATTGTGTGGGGATCTCAAAGTCCTTTGCATGTTACTTGGGCAGCAATGAGGATACACTAAGATGCCATGTTTCATCTGCGAATGGGATAGTCGAGCACGTGACCAGCACTGGAAGAGGAAAACTTGGCCTCCTAGAGAGAATCTTACCCCAGGATCAAAGAACATTTTACATGAACATCTAGTTGAACCAAATAAAATCCTCCTACCACCCTTGCACATTAAGTTAGGCTTGATGAAGCAGTATGTCAAAGCATTGAATAGAGAAGGTGTGTTTCAAGTACATTTGTTCAAAATATCCAAAGATTAGCTACGAGAAAATAAAGGAAGGTGTTTTTATAGGTCCTCAGATTAGAAAGTTATTGACAGACGATCATTTCCTGAACACAATGACCAATAAAGAAAAAGAAGCATGGCTTGGTTTCAAAGATGTTGTTGAAAACGTCTTGGGAAACTACAAAAGACAAAATTATGAAAGACTGGTGGAAAATATGCTTAAAAAGTTTTGCGCCTTAGGCTGCAACATGAGCCTGAAAGTTCATTTCTTATTTTCGCATCTTGACCGTTTTCCCAAAAATCTCGGAGATGTCAGTGAGGAGCAAGGGGAACGATTTCACCAGGACATCAAAACCATGGAAAGAAGATATCTGGCATACAAATATGATGGCGGATTACTGCTGGTGTCTGCAACGAGATCAGCCTAACGCACAGCATAAGAAAACATCAAAGAAGCACCGGTTTAGTCGTCATTAGTCAGATCTACTTTCTTAGTCTTAAGTCTTTGGAATAAGTCCTGAAATTTTGCAAGTAAAGAAGGTAAATGTATTTTGTTTCTTTCAGTTATTTTTTTATTCTATCATAAACAAGCAATATGCTTGTCCAAGAGCTGGGAGCTATTTAATTCTGCTTTAATTAGGTTTTACTCTATCACCTAAAGATTTCGTGCTACAAGGGGTGTTGTAATACCTCATCTGTCCCCAAATGTTAACCACCCATTGATGGGAGGAGAGAGAGTATTTTGCTGGGAACGGGACTGGTTGTAATATATATTTACCCTACATTATTATGTAAGCATTACTGTAGTCTATAACAACAAAATTTATGGTTTAGCATGTGCAATCCAATGTTGGTCTCGATAAGATGGTTCACATTTGGGGATAAATGGGGGATTTATGACACACCCTGTAGTAAGAAAACCATACGTGATAGGGAAAAACTAACTATATTTTTGAGATCAGCGCACTCAAATTATATAGAATCACCAACTAGTTTGTAAAAATCGATCGACAAGTTTTCAAATGTGTACTGGTGTAATGAACACACCGGCCTGTAATTTGTTGCTAGTGTAGGATCACCCCCTTTAAAAAGGGGTGTTATGCAACCAGTTTTTAGCATTAATGGGAATATTCCTTTGGAAATACTTTGATTGACAATTTTAGCCAAAGTTACAGATATCTTATCTTTAACAAGTTGCAATATAGGTACAGGAATGTTATGACTGTTATTTTTTGTATTTTTTAATTTACCAATAATATTCTGGACATCAGTAGAGGTAGCAGGAACAAAAGAAAATGAATTTAGTGGGCTGGGTGGCATATATTCTAGAGGTGAGTGATCATTATTTATTAATTGTGAGCGAAGCTTATCCGCTATTGAAGTAAAATGTGCATTTAAAGAGTCTGCGATAGCAGTATCACCAGTAATTTCTTCATTATCAACATTTAATTTCTCGATTGAATTTTTCTTAATTTGTTTTCGGAGAAGATTGTTTATGGTTGTCCAAGTGTTTTTCATGTCTCCTTTATGTTTGGAAAATTGATTGTTATAATAGTTATATTTTGCAATTTTGATATTTTAGTTAATTTGTTTCTGTATTGAGTATATTGTATTTTAGGAATTTGGCTCTATAATTGCAATTTGAATAATTTATCTCTGTTCTTTATTGAAGTGATAATTCCTGGAGTGATCCATGGATTTGCGACACTTTTGGTCGAAACTGTTTTTCTCCTTAAAGGAAAGCAAATATTAAAAATATGGAATAAGGTGTCATAGAAGAACTGAAACATATGATCTGGGTCATTTAAAGGTTCGTCACAGTCAAGTCGAGTATTTTCTACAGCCCCAATAAATTTTCTTTTGTTAACCTCTGAGAATATTCTGTAATCAATAGTTGTTTTGTCCACAACCTGAACAATGTTATTGAATATAGCGTAAGTAGGAAAATGATCACTGATGTTAGTGGTTATAATTCCAGAATTTACGAGGGCATTGCTATTTACAAATATATTATCAATCGTAGATTCTGTTATTCGATTGCCATAGCTGCAGACTCGAGTGGGTTTGGTAATAGAATGACTAAGATAGAAAGAATTCATTAAGTTTAAAAATTTATGAGAGATTGCTTCAGATTGCAAATACTATGTTGTGAACAAGTGTTGTAGCTGCCAATACTGAGTGTACATACCATAGGTTATTTTGTAGAATTACCAAACCTGAGTGTCTAGGCAGATGTTAGCGTGAGCCTAGACATGACAGGCCACTTTTACGATTAACCTACCAGGGGAACTAGGGCTTAATCCGGCCTTGGGTCATTGGTGGACCGCAGATAATATTTTATCAGTTTCAGTTTGACTATGATAATCTCTATGAAATGTATGTTCATTAATTATATAAACTCTGTTATTTAATCAATTGCTTTATTAATATTTTTAGATTTTATTTCCCCTCTTTCCGGGCCCCCTTGAGGTCCGGGCCCCGGGGATTTATCCCGGCTTCCCCGCCCTCTCGGCGGCCCTGGTTGGAACTCCCGTTTCTCCTATCACTTTCCTCCTTAGCTGATCTTTTACTGTGCCTCATCTACCCTGTGAGCAGTCCAGCATGCTCTGAAACACACACTTCTCCCTCTATTCCTCACTACACATACATGCATCTTACACACTACACAACCTTTTAAAAATTTATATTAAAAAAAAAAGATATCATTGAGCCTTAGAAACCTTGTTTTTGGCTCTCTCCGTCTTCTGTGAAGGGGTCATTTTTGCGGGCGCTCGCCCTTAGCCCCCTCCTTTCTACATAAAAAAAAATGCAGCCGTCTGTCACAATCATCGTCGTATATGAGCTGAGAGTAAATGGGTTTGTAATCGTGGTACCTCTGTGATTTCAATATTTTTGCTACTTAAAATTTGGAAATACCCAATTCCTCTGCGACTTTTCTCGATGAAGTTGTTGGATCGACTTGAAAACTGACGAGAACATTTTCTTTGTTGTTGTCTCCTGTCGCCGTTACTGGCCTCCTGCTTCTTGGACGATCTTTTACTAGGCCACCTGTTTCCAAAAGTTTGAGCTTCCAGTATCGAAAAGTGGTTGCATTTGGTGGTAGTTTATTACATTTTTGTTGAAATAAACGCACACTTTCTTCACAGTTATTATAAGAAATAGCCCACAATACAAGGTATTCTTTTCCTTCATTGCTGTATTACATCCTTACTGACATGGCGCTGACTAGAGCTAGGGTGTAGGCCCTGTAGGGCCTTCCTGTTGTATCCTGGCCTGGTATAGTTGCTTTGAGAAGTATTGCATGCAGCAGTATTGCCGCAAAAGGTAGAGTAGCTGCATTGCAACAACGCAACATTGAATCGCGACATTGCAACATCGCATGCAACATTGCAACTTGTAACATTTCAGCATTGCAACTTGCAGCATTGCATGCAACATGATGAGAGTGTTTTGAGCCCCCTTCACCCGCCATATACATACCCAAATTTATTTATAATATATCCAAATTTATCTTTAAATTATATTATAAAAAATATTAATTTAATTGTTAATCCAGATTTTAGTTTTAGTTGTAACTTATTTATTTTTTACCTTTCACCATGCATTAAAGATTCTACCAAATCCGCAATTATTATTAATATTTGTCATATGGAGTATGGGGAACCAATAAACTTCTTCATTTTCATATATATACAGTATGTGTGTGTGTGTGTGTGTTTGTGTATATATATATAATATATATATATAGTGTTCTATGAAGGTGAAAACGTCTGTTTGTAGCTTCACTTAACTTCGACATTACTGTATTATTTTTAACCCCTTAACTGCGCTATTTCGGCGGCATACATATATTTTCATATATATGGCTGTGAGTTTTCCGCAGTTAAGGGGTTAATATAATTTTGAATCAGCTTTCAGGATCATATTAAATGTTACTGTTGAAGACAAAAGATGTCCAAGAAATAATAGTGCAAAAATAATTAATTGACCAAAATATATACATATTACTAATCTGACTAATTACGATGTCCATTTACTTTAAGTAAATGTTAAACTGAACAACCTAGTTCAAGCCAACATCTCCAGATATAGCCGAATACCACAGTTTGTGCAGAATGAACAATTCGGGAGAAAACAATTCCCCGGGTACCCTTGATACCAACCAACATCTTTTTACGCGTCAATTAACATAATATGCGCTCTCTCTCTCTCTCTCTCTCTCTCTCTCACGGCTTGGTAAAAACTTAAGGACCTCCCACTAAAATTCGTTTAGAGTCCGCCCACTAAAACTCATTCAGCCAATGAATGATCTACATTCTGAAAGTGCGGGGCAGGGTGAAGACTTTTCTTCAGCACGTCCCATTCTAGTAGGGTCTTATCCATGTCCTATAAAAAAGTAGCAGCGACATATGTGAAACATTTTAGTGTTGGAGAAACATTTCAGCTGTTGCGTACAATCTTATAACCAAGAATGTAGTCTGACGATCACCATAACATCAAATTGTAAGTAATTCTACTTCGCATATTCTCTGTTCTAAATATAAAGTAGTCTTTTTCAATAGTGCTCTGAGTGAAATATATAGAAGTTAATTTGTTTATATTAACATTTGTGTAGAAGTGTATTTTGTGAAGTTTTGTGATCACTGATTTTGTGATTTTGTGTTTATGTCTTATTGTGATTATGCCCATTTTTATCTTTTTATTGTTTTGTCTCAAGGGCCGATTCTTCCATACACAAATGCCTATCGGAATATGCTTCCCGCTGGTATACCTCTACGGTGATACAATGTGAGTACTACTATTTATATCCATATACATTCAGAACAAGAACTCATGCCTTTATTTAAGTTTTATATATATATATATATATATATATAAAGGGTGATCCAGAGAAATGGGACCCAAAAGAAACCCCTGTAACTCTTAAAGTATAAGTCCTTTTATAAAATCATACGCATCATTCGAAAGAGGGTAGTTTCAAGTTTGTACAGGATTGTATAGGTTTTGACAATACAAGACAAGATAAGATACAAAGCAAAATAAAAGTGTTAGTTAAAACTAACCCTTCAAGATGACTGCATGGACTGTGGAACAGCTGCGTTTCATAACTGAGCAATATTATGAGCATGGAATAAGTGTAGTTTCAGCCAAAGATCTTTCAAGACAAATTTTCAGATGTCAAAATCACCTTCTAAGAAAGTAATCCGTCGGTGTGTCAGAAATTTTTCCCTAACTGGCAGCATTGGAAAAAGAAAACCAACTGGAAGAGTGCGCACAGCAAGGATAGACGAGATCATTAACAACTAATGAAATTGTACAGGATAATCCTAACATAAGCATCAGACGTGCTTCTCAGCTGTTTGGAGTTGGATATGGAACAACACATCGTATATTCAAGCAAAATTTAATGCTCTTTCCATATAAAATTCAAACAGTGCAACAACTAAACGATGGAGATTTCGCACGAAGACGACAATTCTGTCAATGGATCCAACAGAAGGTAAATGACACCACCAATTTTCTAGCAACTTTGATTATGTCAGACGAAGCCCATTTTCACTTGAATGGAACTGTAAACAAACAAAATTGTCTTTTCTGGGCAACAGAAAATCCATTGAATATTACCGAAGTCCCGTTGCATAGTCAGCGTGTAACTGTTTGGTGTGGTCTTACTGCATCTCAGATCATAGGGCCGTACTTTTTCGAGGATTCCACCGGAAACACGGTCACTGTAAATGGTGATCGCTACGAAAAAATGTTGACCGATTTCCTTATTCCTAAATTAAGAGATCTTTGTCTAGAAAACCACTGGTTCCAACAAGACGGAGCTACCTGCCATACCACGAGGAACTGCATGGCAGTTTTGCGTCAAACGTTTCCAGGCGAGTTAATCTCAAGATTTGGAGACGTTGAATGGCCCGCAAGGTCTCCGGATTTTTCTCCCTTAGATTATTATCTCTGGGGATATTTAAAGAGTAGGGTCTACAGAAATAACCCAACGACCTTGCAAGAATTGAAGGCCGCCATCACAAATGAGATACAGGCCATACCACCGCACACTCTTGCAAAAGTGATGCAGAACTTACAAGCGAGAACACTGGAATGCTTGGCAACTAATGGAGCACATTTGAAAGGAGTCATTTTAAAAAAATAAATATTTCATAATAAACTTGTAACTCTACTCTTTCGAATGATATATAGTTTTTATGAAAGGAATTAAATATTAAGAATATTTGGCTTTTTTTTATGGGTCCCATTTATCTGGATCACCCAGTATATATATATATATATACATATGCATGTGTATATATAACCCATTCTCTAGGTATACGTTATTATTTCACAGAGCTAATGTGTGTGTTCATTTGATGGGACACGTGGATAATGACAGTGTATTTTCGAGCCAGTCTCTGCTGGAATTGGCATCACAAATCCATGAACCCGAGACAGGCACTCGTCCGAGAAGCGCAAACGATTTGAGCAGCATCGTCTGTAGCATATAAGCAGCCTATTTTTTAAGGGTACAGCTCATGTAACTAATTAATTCCTCTTACATGAAAAGCTCTTTGGAATGATTGATGCGTTAGTTTTTATTTTTTTATTTTAAAACCCTGACGAGGCTTTATTTTAAAATAATTATCTCTCTTTTTATCCTGTGAAAATAATAATAATAATAATAATAATAATAATAATAATAATAATAAAGCACGGCTTGCTGTAATTTTTTCCTTTTTCTTTTAGGGATGATCTGGTTGTGTTATACGAAGGCGCGCCCGGAAACACAGAATGTGTTAATCGAGGAAACGATGCAAGTTCTTTTTGTGTGTGTGTGTGTGTGTGTGTGTGTGTGTGTGTGTGTGTGTGTCGGGTAAGAATAACCCAAGTATTTTCAACATTTTATTAAGTAATAAAACTATTTCGTTTATTGTATACACCACATTTTTACGTAATAGTGCCTTCAATGTTTTTTGCATATATACAAATAGGAGAAACATTTGCTCGTACCAGAAATCGAATCTGTTGGACATTTTCATCCGTACGAGAAGTGGAAGAGCGGCCACTGCGTTCCTTGTCTTCAAGCGATATTTCTCCATTTTTAAACTTTTTCCAAAAGCTGTTTTAATAATTTCTTTCGTCTCCGAATGCGCGTTGTTCCAGTTCAGAGATTTATACGTACTGCAAAAACACACCCTCCTTTTAAGTGCTCCAACCAACTACTGACTCATGGTAGCAGATTTTGCTTCAGCCTGCAGACGCCAGAGGGCAGAAAGACACATGTAAACGGTTATTTCTTATTTGCATTCATTTGTCCGTAGCAATAAAATTATCGATACTTTTTTATCACTCCTCGTATATATATATATATATATATATATATATATATATATATATATATATATTGCATTTTAAATTAGATTCAGCACATAATCTCCGTCCTTATATGTTACACAAATTATTGTTATTAGGGGATACATTTTATGAACTAGTTACAAAATTAACTTCTATCACATCTTAAAATAGTTGCAGAACATGATCCCCGTCCTTAAACGTTACACAAATTATTAGTATTAGGGGATACATTTTATAAGTTTACACAATATAATACTAAAAGCTATACTGCGCATATTGTTACAAATTAAAATAATTAACTGATCAAGTTACAATTATATATGTGTATGTATATATATATATACACATTATATATATATATATATATATATATATATATATATATATATATATATACATAAAACATCACACACTACATCGAGTGCCTACAAACGGGAACCGTTTTTTTATTTGAATGCATACCAGTTCATCATTCCGCTCAGTGTCACAAGTCGAATAAGTGCAGAAATTCTGTAAATCTCCCGCCACGAGCCATACGCATGAGAAAACAGAAACAGTACATGCCAGAGACATTGCTGTAGTAGCTCTGGAATCGGACAGGATTCCACACTCTCTGTCGAATTTGTAGTTGCCCGAGAAATTTTGGATGTTCGCCCAGTGAATTAAAATAGTACATTCACTCCCTATTTTAAAATAGACAGCTATCCAATGAATCTCATCTCCACCACTAACATTTCTTATTTAGAATAAGTGCGCCGCAGTCTCTCGTAGTTGGTAATTTCAACGTTTCATTCTTCGCAAACACGCTGATAAATATGGTGCGTGTGAATCGATCACTCTTCATCGCTCTCTGGAGTGTATTCGTGTCCATTTTTAAAAGTCTGACTACACCCCTAAACCAGTCAACTTCGAGTAGGGCTTGCGATTCGAGGTAAACTACTACACTAATATGAGCGTTTAGCGGCTTGGCAAATTCTAACCTGACTGAGCTGTTTCCATTCTGCTGTGGGCTTATGTAAGTGTTTATACTCGCAGATCAGTCTGGGGAGAGGTCAAAGGGGTACATATTGACCCTCTCAATGCATTCCTTCTACGTTACGCCGATTCCTAATTCGTTGCAAGTACCGGCAATATGAGCAAGGTTGCTATACGCTCTCGAGCAAAGTCATCTGTAGAATAATTCGTTTCCAATGTTCCACCTAAGGCCACCCCATTGAAGTACAGGGTTATATTTTTAAGGCCGAAATTTTCAACTTAAATGCGGTCTTTTTGTATTTTCCATTCACAGAAGCGTACTCCTGCATTCCAATTAATATCCTTTTAGGTAGAGCTCCAAGAGCAACATTTTCTATCTGCTTCGATGTTAGCCCTTAGGGCACTGTATACAACTTGAGTTGGACTCTATTAATTGTGTATTTTACTGTGGCGTGTGGTAAATTTTTTCAATTTCTTGTTGTTTAGCAGAGTTTAATTTCACCTGACGCACGCGGAGATATGTTTCTATAATATGAATCACCACAGGCTTCGAGCTCTCTTCTTGATTTAAGCAAATCTCAAGGCTCGTACGGGTGAGCTTTAGTTTCATATCGACCCCCATTCACAAGCATCTTCTCCTGGAATGTGAAATCTGTGTGAAGGCGGCCAAAGCATTCATATATCTTCTTTTTAGAACTTTTTAAACTTTTTTCTTTATACTATTTTTCATCTTTAGCATGATAACCTCCTGCAGTTAAAAAGGTATCTTTCGCTTCCTTTGAAAAGTTGAGGATATTTTCCAGATAAGCCCGTACGTGATAGTAGCCAGACCCTGCCGAGACGTTGATCTGATTTAAATACACGTCACACTGATTGAATATGGAGTGTAGAAAGTTTGTTTCTGGGTATACAACGTAATCATTTGCGCAATCCGTTCCATCTGAATGTACTATTCGTAGTTTAACGTACATGTGCACACAACTTGGGTCAAAAAAGTAAGGGCCTGAGCTTGGAATCACGAATTCTATAGGAGCATTCGGCGAGCTAATGGTGTTTAGCGGATTAACTGTGGTAAAGTCACTGTGCTCCATAGATATTTGTGTCGGGGGCATGTCAAAGAGGGCAGCTCCGATTTACAACATTGTGAACTACACGGATGGATGAAACGTGCCATGGCGCGACAGAAATAGTGGCACCTCTCTCGTCAAGTAGTGAGAGTCTATGATTCATGAGAGCAGCGTCCTTAGCTTATATCAGTTAAAAAGTGGTGAACCATAGGTTTCATGCGCTTAGAACACTTCTTTTTTGATGTCCTTTTACGTTTAACGCCACGAGTTGGTAACCCCCTTCTTCTTCTTCTGTACGGGCTCTTCTTCTATCCCCCACCACGCATTTTTCGCTTTGCATATTTGATGATTTCGTCCCATGTACGCTTTAAGTGCTTGTTTTAGAGCTTCTTTAGGCTTCGCCCCGGCCATTGTCTTCTATCGTGTTAAGACCTGATTGTAACGCTTTCCTGCCGAGATATCTGGCACCACTCTTCAGCAAGGGGACAGCCGTACGCAGTATGGTTGAAAAAAATGGAACCAATCCCACTCTGCGCTGGTATCTCATCCCTCGATAGACTGTGAACGGCCTTCGGGTCATTCTATCACAGTGTGACGGAAGTGCAACTTCACTGTTATGCTTCCGTCACCGAATGGAAACTTTTTCCCGTCAATCGTTCTTATATATATTGAGATACTGGTTAGTAAGTTAGCTGCGACTTTGACATAATGAGGCTTGTCGTATTAGGGTGTGTCGAATTTTTCAACTTTCAAATTCCAAATATGAGGGGTGCTAAAAAGTTGCAGCATGACTTAGGAATTCTAAAGATATTTTTGTCAATTTAATATAATTTAGTTTTGCTTGGTAAGAAGCTACATAAAAATAGTGACTTTTTTTACTTTTTTGTGGAATTATATAATAATTATTATATTAATAATTATATATGCTGTATATATAATGCACTGCTGTTTTTGCTTATTTCACAGGTTGAAACATATTCATCAGTGTGCTGAAGATTACTTGTCCGTCAGTGCTACCATCCTAACCAGTGGGAATTGACCTACAATGGCTTCTAAAAGGAGGACAAGACTGGGGACATTCACACATATGAGCAACCTAATTGGAACTGGTAGAGAGTTGTTGCCCTCTAAACTCCCAACTCTGCGAGACGTTCTGAAATATGGGCTACTGCTAAGAGAACAAAGTGGTGAGGATGTGAGAAACTACCCAGCAGCCAGTCTTGCAAAGGACATTTACCCTAAAGTGCTTGAAAAGTGGGAACGAGCAAACAGTTCTTTTGTAGCCCCCGTTGTAAATTCACGAGTCACAATCTTAAACAAGATCCAAGAGAGCTGGGAGCAGGCCAAAAACATATCTCTTGGGAGAGGAAAGCTACATGTCAAAGAGGCTTTCATTGCAAAACTTGACAAGCTTTTTGACATCCTTAGTTGCAAGTGTAAAATTGTTCTCTGCTCTGAATTTGGCTGCCTTGCAGATGCTGGTTGCAAAAACGAAACTCACATTAACTGTACATGCCCTACGGAGATGAAGATCCCTGTGAAGGAACTTGCTTTCATTAAAGGTCAGAGAGACAAGTCTGGTTCTATTGGACCACATCAGATTGGCTTGCCAGATCAACCTGAGCACAACAGACAAGTCAAAAAGCAGAAGCGGCAAGAAGACGAAAGAAGAAGGCTTGCTGAATATAAGCAGACAAGTAAGCAGGATGTTTCAATGCCATCAAATGAAATAATTTTCTCTGATGATGAAAATGAAGAACAAATAGCTGATGCTCAAGATGGAAAGGATGGAAATCATGAAGTGACATTAGAAATACCAAGCACGTCTTCAACTTCCAATAAAAAGCCAGAGTACAACACATTAGAAATACCTAATGTTGCTATGCATAGCATCAGATATGGTGTTGGCCTGCGTGCCACAGCTGCCATCACCACTGCTGCCTTTATGGATGCTGGCTTGATCACTGAAGAAGACAAGAGACTTGTAGTTGATCACAATAAAGTCAAGAGGGCCCAAGAAAAAGTTATGAGATCCCTGGATCAGGAATTTGATGATCTTTGTAAGAAGGGTGAAATTGACTGCATCTTCTTTGACGATCGTCAAGATACAACTAAAGTTATGCTGAAAGCAGACAATTCAGATCGTCAGTTCCCCAGCATCATCAAAGAAGAGCATTATTCTGTGTGCAGTGAGCCAGGTGGAAGATATCTCTACCACTTCACTCCTGAGAAAGGCTCAACGAGAAAAAAAACCTGCTGAAGTTATTGCTGATAATCTTGTAGATTTCATGAAGAAGAAGGGCATTGATAAAAGCCTGCAGGCCATTGGAGGTGATTCTACAAATGTTAACACTGGCTGGGAGGGTGGTTCCATGCATTGGGTAGAGGTCAAGCTTTGCCGTAAGCTGATCTGGTTGGTTTGTGCCCTCCACACTAACGAGTTACCCCTGCGACACTTGATCACAGCACTGGATCGGAAGACCTTGTCTAACAACAAGTGGACAGGTAACATTGGCAAGATGCTAGACACTGCAACCGAACTTGAAATTGATCCTTCATTCACCAACCTCTCAATTGGAGAGCCTCTTACTTCACTGAGTGACAATGTCGTAAAGGATCTCTCTACTGATCAAGCGTACTGGTATAGGATCACACAGGCCATAAGGACAGGAGAACTTCCCACAGATCTGGCCCTTCTTGAAATTGGTTCAGTGAGCCATTCAAGGTGGTTGACAACAGCAAACAGGCTTTGTCGCATATGGGTTTCAAAACATGACCTTAAAGGCAAAACCCTCAACAACTTAAGACTGATAGTGGAATACATTGTTGGTGTGTACTACCCCTGTTGGTTCAACATCAAAGTAAAACACTCTTGGGTGGAAGGCCCACGCCACATCTTGTTTCAGCTGCGGCTAGTTAGGCTGCAAAAGAAGGCTGTAGTGGATGCTGTTTTGCCAACCATCAAGCGCTCAGCATGGTATGCATTCAGCGAAATGATAATCCAGACACTCTTGTGCTCAGATGACAGTGAGGAGAGGAGAGCTGGTGTCCAAAAGATTGTTGACATGAGGGGTGGAGATGATGACACACTTGGAGATCTTTCTGTACGTCCCAGGAAGAAACCTTCCATTAACCCCAGTGCTTCTACCGTGTTGGAGCTGACAGACTGGTCTGACGGGGTATTTGAACCTCCTTTGACATGTAAACTGACTACAGCGGAAGTAAAGAAGTTCTTTGACAAGCCTATGCAAGTTCCACAGTGGCCCTGTCATGCTCAGTCAATAGAGAGGTGTGTGAAACAAGTCACAGAGGCAGCAGGCAGGGTGTATACACATGAGAAACGTGAGGGCTATATCAGAGGCCAAGAAGCAAGTCGGTGGCGGCTGATGTCCAAGAACGAATCAAAGCAAGACTTGATGAAACTTGTTGTTTAAATATTTTTTTTTACTGATGTCATTACTTTCTAATGTTGTTTTATGATTACAAGGATGTTTTATGATTACTAGAATGTTTTATGCAGAGAAACTAAAATTTTTATAGCATTACCTGACATTTTGAGAAGCTAAAATTAATAAATGTTGTTTTCCGAGAGCAATTTATGTGCTTTTTAATCAAACGTAGATTTACCAAGCTAAGTGTTGAGCAATCACAAAAATAATAGCAGATTTGAATTCTTCACATCCAAAAACATATTTTTAAAACCCCTCAGTGAAGGAATTGGCAAAAATTAATTTTCACCTCCCAAATTGACACACCCTATTGTCGTATGTGATGTTTAAGCTCCTTCCTCTGTGATTGGGGATGTAGGTGATGTGCAGCAGCCGTGCCTGGGTATCCCCAACTGATGTTCCACGATATTGCTGTAAATATAGCACATGTCCGGGAGAGGGTCTCCATCGTTCAATTTCGCCAATTTCAGCTGATACAATAAGCTGCAGAAGTCATGTTGTAATTCGTGAAAAGTATCTCTTTGGATGCCTGTCCCATATCTGCCCTTGGTTATAATTTTGAGCAGTCCTTTGCCTTTAATATTTCTGTTAGCCTTTGATTTTAGAGTCAAAGTATGTGCCGGGGTATCTTTGTTTAAGATCTTATACTAAATCAGCCGTAAGATTTTAACTTTTCAAACTACCATTTAAGTCTCTCACAACATCCTCGGCTGGATCATACTGACCCGGTCCTAGTGTTACTTCTATAGTGTAGTACTGCGCCTCCCTACTCCGGGCGGCGCGCATGGTATCGTCCCGAGTTACTCCGGCCTTTTCACACTCATCACGGTTTTTAAGAACCGTAAAAACGGGTTCTTTATTATCAATACTTAAAAATTTGGTAGCTATTTGAAATTCGCCTATTCCTACCTCATATGATTCACGGCCCAATTCAATGGGCCCATGGAGTTCTGTTACAAAGTTGGCCAGGATGTTGTGAGGATGTACACCAGGTACATTTTTCTTTCCTGAACCTTTGCTGCCTAAAATTTTTCAATTTTAAACACTTTTTTTCCTAAATTAAATGTCACATTCTGTACCTCCTCGCCATAAAAGCCTCCTGCATTTCTTCCCCTCTCAAATGTTCAACGTGATACAACATCACCTCGTCTTTAGATCTCATAGCCCTAGCTTTAAAAATCTCACGTGTCCAACCTTGCTCAAATCCCTTCACGAATTTATTTCCCGAACGCGACAGCCTTACATAATCACTGATTTTGAGAAGCCTAGAGCGTGGTGGCACTCTACGAATATCTTTTCTCACCTCACGTTCTGTGTGCATACCTCTTTCTAAAATTTCGTTAGGTGTTGTTCCAATCGCTCGGTGGTGTGAACGGTTGTAGGATGATGCCAGCGAATCCAGAATGTCTATATATCTGAATGTGTTTTTATGTGTGAAATAGCGATGCATGAGTTCCTTTATAGTACGTTGAACTCTTTCAGCTAAAGATGCCTTATGTATAGAATTGCAAGTGTAATAACTGGTATTAAACTCTGTCAACATGTTCTGAAAAGCTCGGCATATAAATTCTTTCCCCATGTCCATACAAAAATAGCCAGAATCCTGTTGTCTTTCAACATCAACGTTTTGGTGGCTTCAGCAACTGTTTCAGGCGATTTATTTTTCAGAGTAATTAGCCACAGATATTTAGAGAATACATCTATTATGAATAGGATGTAGCAGTAGCCTCCATTATACACTGAATATCTCTGCATGTCTGTTAAATCCGCCTGCTAAATAGAGTAAATCGAGGCTGCTGTTGTCTTGGTTGTTTTAAACCTTTTTCTCACCGGCTTATGACGTGTATAAGAATCCTGCACCTGAAAAAGCCTCTCAACACCTTTTTCCCTTACTCCCTCTTTATAAACGCCTCTGTACGGTCTATTAACGCCACCGTAGGAGGATGGGCTAGATATGTCATAATAACGTTTTCTTAATATGTTAGCCATTTGCGTATTTTAGAGGTGCGCGGGGAGGGTTAGCCGTTGTTGTTTGGTCTCTTCTTTCCCCTCTTCAGAGATGTACCGCTGGGGGTGAAGGCGTGTTCAGCTGTGGTACATGCGAGGCTTGTCCCAAGTCTTTTAACCTGTTCAGATTATCTATCAATGTTTTTGGGACGTTTATTTGCTGTAGTCTTGCTTTAATATGTTCCCATCCTGCTGGTGAGGGTCTATCCCACTTTCTCACCAAGTCATGTACGATGTCAATGATATTCGAGCCCTGTACCTTTGATCCTTCAACAACAACCTCACCTGTATCGGTCTATTGTATAATGGGATCCTCACTCAATAAATTATAAAGACTTAAGCCTTTATTCCTCAATGTATGTGGGAGACTGCTTTTTAATACAGGCTCGATACGTTGCAGGATCGCGCTGTTGTTCTTTGGCTGTTCGTCTCTAGCCCTGGCCCCAGATCCTATGCCTCCACGTTCAACGTCGTCTGCGCTGTGCCTAATAACTACGGGGAACTCTGTCGGATTCTTATAATTTTCGTACTCATGAATAAATTTCTGCAGAGCTTCTTGGTATAAGATTCTTTTCTCATCAGAAGACTTTTCACTGTTTAATAAGTCTAACAATTCACTTTCCATTCTTTTAAGTCTGCTATTATGGGGTTCTAGAATCGTATCTGGACTCTTTGAGCTTTGTAGTGAAGCATACACATCATGTGGAATCACGACTACTTTCTTCATTATATTAAACTAGTCAGTAAAGTCCCAAAACTGAAAATAAGCTGGGCAGAAATGAGCCCCCTCTTTGGACAATAATTCGCTTTTTCTTCACAGCTAGACTTTTACGAGTGAGTGATCGTATTATGTTCTTGTAACGACGTAGGCGAGTCTTCTGAGGGGGTTTCATTGGTACATTACATTTTATATCGTTAAGACAGATTTCACAGATGCATTTTAAAAAATCGGAGTCGATATTTTTAACAAACAGCTGTTGCAGTGCCCGTGGCAGTTTATAATAGATTTTTATTTATTCACGGAATTTCTTTAACCTCTGTCATTCTGGGATATACACCGTTTCAGCCTCGTTTGGGAATATATTCGTTCTTAGAAGCACCCTAAACGTGTTTCGTGGGTGAAGGTCACAAACCAAATATCCGTAACGTTGGCTTGTAGTTTCTTTATAAACTGTTGAAATTCCTTATGCTGATTCGGGAACATTTGATTGGCTAATACCCCAATTTGTGACACATCTTTACGTTGTGCAAATAAGACTAGATATTGTGTATTTGGCGACACATCGCGCATGTATCTATTTTTGAAAAATAGATTCTGATTGATGAAGAATACGCTTATGTTAAGATGGTGGGATGGTGGTAAATGTCTCTGCAAAAGTTTTATTCATTTCTAACATGGGATCATCAATTACAATGACCGTGTGTTCATTTCCCTTTAACGAACTAACCTCATAAACACCTTTGTGGAACGAAATATCATATTGGTAATCATTGAATACGGGCTGGTATGTTGAATAGCACCACATGACTTCATGCACAAAATTTCAGAACAGTTCCTGCTTATCTTTTAAGCATAAACACAGTTTTATTACATCCTGTAGGGCCAGATATAATGCATGTGGAGGGGCTCGTGAACCTGAATTTTTCTACAGAATCCATCTCTAACACGTCACACTCCTAAGGGGAAGATTTACAAAATATAATAAAATTTTAAGTGATGCTCCTTATATTCTAGTTTTGTTTTTCTTCTTCCCAGAACCGTGAATGATGACGAGGATGAAGTACTGTGCCAGCAACATATCCCCATCATAGAGGGTGTTGATGATGTCGATGACAGTGTAGTTGTTGTTGAGGCTACAGACTCTACCCCAACTAGCGAAACCCCAGCAACGCTAACTATAGTACCCTCACGCGACAATTCGATGAGAAAGCGAAGTTGATGAGTCGCCTTCCATGTCAGGTGTAAAGCGCGTCAGGAGTGCGTCGGCTGTTAGACCCACAGTAATAGAACCCCAGCCCCCTACGTCTTACGACACAGCCTCTACATTAGTTCCTTCTAAAAACAAAATTGTGCCCCCTTATTCCTGTTCAATATCATCCCTACCCTCCACAGCAGCATCTCATTCTGTAGACAGTAGCATAATATTCGGTGCACACCGTCACCCCCACCCCAGCCTTGACTAGAAACCGGTACGTAGTCAGGGTCGACCCGCGAACCATGTCTAGCAGCGGCGTTGAACACGGACTGCGACGTGTAGTCGAACGTATTGTGGAGTTTGCCCTTCAGAACAATGAGGGACGTGAAGACAGGACGCGACTGTCCTTCGGGTTCGGGTCAGATGGCGGAGATATAGATGATTTTTTGGGTAGTAATACCCTACAGGCGCTTGGCTGCTGTGGATATAGGTTATATTCTGGGTCGTTAGTGCAGGCTCTCAAAGTAGCATCGCATTCAACATAGACAACTTCACGATAGATATTGACCATGTATTCCGTGTTGCGGGACATACGGCCACACCTTATATTCTTAACTTCAATTCTCAGGCTATTTACAGACAGCATATAAACAACGAGCATGGTTGCGGCTTTATAGCAGTAGTCTTGGCTCATATGTTTACTGTACTAAATACGGTGGCCCAAAAAATTTGGTTACCTACGGTTGTGCAGCGTGGCCGTAAACTGGTCGCAGACTACAAGCTCGAGTTTGGTTGGAATATGGGACCTGAAGAGCTGAGATGGTAGAGCAGGAAATGGATGTTCGTATAATTGTATTTGGAATGGATGAGCGTCGTTAGACTGTATATGTTTTTAAAAGCTGAGTGAGAGAACGTACAAGACCTCTACTTATTTTAGGGCTGCCAGGGGCACCGTGTTTCCCCATCCGCAATATAACGACTCTTTATGCGAGTTATGATAAAAGTCGAAAATATGGAAGGCATCATGATTTGTGTAAGGGATGTCTCGAGTTTACGAATGATATAGTGAAGCACTGTGAGGATTGTCACATGGTATGTGAGCAGTGTAAAAGCTCGAAATGTGAAAGTCGTGTAGTTGAAACTGAGAAGAGGGACTGTAATGTGTGTAGACGCACATTTTTCAATAATAACTGTTTTGAATTCCATAAATCAAATTGCACGTGCAGGAAAATCAGAATATGTGTGAATGCATCATGTTTCATGTGATAGGCAATTAGGCAAAATTCAGGCATAAATGTGATGAAATTTGTTGTCCTACATGCCATGAGATATATAAGGCTGATGGTGTAAAACATGTATGCTATATGAAAGACGCCAAACCTAAAAATAATCCTTGTATAACTGTATACTACGATACAGAGACATACACGGATGCTGAAACCAAAGCGGTTATCCCACATCTACTTTTAATCAAGACTATCTGCGACGAGTGCACGAACGTCGAGTGTGACGAGTGTCGCAAATGTGGTAAACGAACAAACGTTTTTAAAACGATCGCACACGACAACCCTGTGAAACTCTTTGTGTCCTATATTGTCAAGTTAGCGGACAATTTCAAAAAAATGTCTGTGTATATTCTTGCCCATAACGGGGCAAAATTTGACACACAATTCCTTTATAAGGAACAGCTTGAACGCGAATCATCGGAGATATTTACAGGCGATCCCTTGAAAAGAGGAAACAAGGTTATACAGCTGCAAAAAAGAGGTAATGTTCAGTTTAAAGACACTTTGTTATTTACACCTTGTAAATTAGCCAAGCTACCCAAGGTAATGGGCGTAGCCGTCGAGGTTTCAAAAGGGTATTTCTCTTACACCTTCCTCACTAGCGAAACTTTAAATTACGTAGTACTGCCATCCCCCAAACATTACTTTAATTATGCCAACATGAGTGATAGTGAGCGTGAAGATTTTGAGAGTTACTACAACAGTTTTAATGAAGATAATCCTTACAATATAGCGGATGAATGTCAGCGTTATTGTGTGAATGACGTACGCGTGCTTAGAAAATGTTTCCTGGCCTTTAGAAGGATGTATATAGTCCGATTCAAATGCGACCCGCTACAAGTCGCAACCACGATCGTCTCATTGTTTTACTGTGTTGAAGAGCAACTTCATGCCTAAAGATACACTGGCTGTCATTCACAGAAACAACCCACGCATTTATGGACATAAGGCTATTTACCAGGGTTGGCACGATTGGGTCCAATGGGTTTTTTCGAAAAAGTCCAGTTTGAAAAGACCCTATACAGTTTGGGTTTTTACAGGAATTTGTTTTTTTTTCAATATTTTGAAAATTCTAATACTTAGAAACCTTTTTTAGTACTTTCAAATCAAGATATAAATATTTTCAGCAACTTGCTGCCAATTAGTTTAAAAAATATAATGCTATCTGATAAAGGATAAAAATATAACGAGGAAAGATGAAAATAAAACGAGTTTTTTTAAATTCATCAATGTAATGCAATTAACTTTCATAATGATAACCTGGTCTCAAGGAGTTCATCATTTCCTTATGCTGCTTTGATTCAGCAGCTCTGAAAGTAATGCTGTTAGCATAAAAGAACTTCGCTACTTGCTGGTCAATATGTTTCCCTTGTGATTCTATGGTCTTGCAGGCATAACCAAAAAAGTTTATTTTGGACCAGTTTAACTTTTTTGGGAGTTGGAGACGACCTCTAATTCTGATCTTGAAGATGTTCCTTGTGATGCCTGCAAGATGCTTGATATAGATGGTGATGTTGGTGAGAGAAGTGGAGAATCTACTGGTGAAGCTGTAGACTCTCGACTCTGGTCAGGTGATGTTGATGCACGACTTGAGCCTCCCTTTGATCCATCATCTTCGTGACGATTCCTATTGTTACAGTTGCCGAGATGTGCTCTTATACGTTCTACCTTGGATGTCAGCTCTAATCCACAGTGATTACACTTTACTTTGCTCGAGTTTTCTATTCCGGACACTTCAAACCACTCACTTGCTTGCTTGCGACCACTACCTGGTAACCTAAGCATTTTAATACAATATTGGATACGACTTCTGTGATTAAATTTCTGTGTGAGGAAAAATATGATAGCAGTAAACTAGTTACATTGATTTTGAAAACTGCATTGCAAACACAATTTAGTTTCTTTCTCCAGAAGCAAACACAACCAACACTACCGGTCAGAGTCAGACACAGTAGTGACACTTAGCAACTCTGAGAGTCTGAGGAGTGAGGACTGAGGTAGATTCCAAATGTGCGTATTGCATACAGCATACTCATTACATACGTGTTCCATATGCGTTTGGTTCGAGGTTGTCTAGCAAATTGAGTACTGTACTTGGAAATATTTGTCTCAAATGGGTTGCTTACTTGCTTGCCAAGTTTATTCCTGGTCTGCTTTGTATTTTTGGGAAGGGTAATGGCCTAATGGGTATTCAGACAAGGTAAAACCAGTCATAATTTTGATTTTGTTATCTATTCTGATGGCTGTTAATGGTGATTCTTTGTATTATCCTTTAATTTTAGGCAAAGTGGAAGCAGAAATACAATACAAGATCGTAAAGATGTATACATTTTCGATTTGTCAACAACATTATGAAAAAAAACATGAAAAACCCCAACTGGGCTGTTTTTTTCTGGGTTTTTGTGAGAAAACCTGAAAACACACACGTGGCTTGGGTTTTTTCTAAAAAACCCAAAATTTGGCCAACCCTGCTGTTTACTGGCTCATACATCTGCAGCAACAGACTGATGTATATATAAAACATGCCCGCAACACGGGGGAAGTGACCATTAAGGTCAACGGTCGCGTTTTTTGGGTAGATGGTCTAAGCGAAGACCGTACCATTGGTGAGAAGACTGTATACTCCTTTAACGGATGCTGGTGGCAGGGATGCCCGCGTCCTGAGTGTGGAATCGTAGGATATATCCATGATAGATCTCCTGCCGACAGTCTCGCATGGACCTGCACCCGTGATCAACTTATAGGCTCCCATTTCACTCAGAAGGTCTTGTGGGAGCACGAATATGATGAGCGGATGGAGACAGATGGACAGTACCGCGAAGAAATAATCACCATCAAGCGTTTAATGGTGGTGGATCCTCTCAAATACGATGATAGTTTGTTTGGCGGGCGAATAACCCATTCAAACTATACTTTCCACCTATGGAGGGCGTGAACCTCCATTACTACGACTTCTGTTCTTTATACCCCTACGTGATGAACAACAATTCGTACCCCGTAGGAGCACCTGAAAAACTGGTAGGCCGCCCTGCCTGCCATCGAAGAGTTCTCAGCTAATTTAAACGAGAACTATTTCGGTCTTTCTTTCTTAGATGTGCTCCCCCTCGCGATTTATGGATGCTAATCTTACCCGTCGTTATAGACCACAAGCTCATGTTTCCCCTGTGCGTGAAGTGCGCAGGGGAGAACAATGGGGTGTGTAATCACACAACCAACCAGAGGAAGATCAGAGGCGTATATACAAGTCCTGAGCTGTCCTAGCCGTTCATCACCGTGACAGAATATTGAAGGTATATGAGGTGTGGAGGTACACGAAAAACTAAGTATCGCCCACTGCTTGTTGCTGCCCAATAAAATGAGTCACGTGACTCATGCTGCTAATCGGGACATATCTCCTTCCTGCGTACTCAGTTGACCTCCGCATGCCTTGGTTCTCAGACGTGTCTTTTTAACTGTTAAAGAGTTCTTGCATAGAAGGAAGAAATATGGTGGCTTCCAATGATGTTGCATGCTGTACATTCCTGAAGTGGTACTCATAAAGTCTACAGATGTGGTGAATACCCAAAGAAATTTTAGTCATCCCTCCTTTGATTCCTTTAAGACCACATTAAATCGTGCGAAGCATGAGGAGCATGACGTCCAAATACTCTATGGTTATTCCGGCGAGACCACTGCGGAGTTACGCTGTACGGGGCTCCAATAAACCTTAGCCCCCCCCCCCCCGCCATGGCCTAAACCATTAGAGGTACAGTAAAACTAAACATACCTTACAAAAGAGAATTTAATCCTGCATTTAATGGGAAACAATTAAAACTTGGTGTTCCCGCCATTGGCTTCCAAGACAGCCTGAATTCGCTTTGGGTAGCTTGCCAAAAGTGACGTGAATAGATCTTGATCGTTACGCAAATTTGCTAAAACAGTTTCAATGTGTTGCGTCATTGTATCCTTCGAAAATCGATTTGCTGCACGTTCTTGAAACAAGAGACATTCAACCTTGTCCTTTATAACTGATCCAATGTGTTCACAGACGTTCATGTCAGGAGAATTTCTTGGCCATTCTTCATTTTCAAAGAAATCGATCTCATGGCTCCGCAACAACTGTTGAGTGGCTAATGCCTTAAAGCAGAGGGGCCTTATCGTGCAGAAGTGTGACCTGATCGACATCCATAACATTGTTTGGGTTTCTTAGAAAAGGAATGATATGCTGGGATAGAATAATATCACGAAAATACTGTCCATCCCAACTCTGACCATTTGGCTTCAGCACCCACATGAGCTTCTTTGCAGTGAACAAAACAAACACACCAACACAGTCTGGACTTTTTAATAATTCGCGATAATGTTCATTGTCATCGATTTCATCTGGTGTTGTGGCCCACACTCGATCATTTTGGTAGTTAGGCCGACGTGTTACGTAAACAAAAAATTCATCGGAGACAGTTAAATGCATGAAATCATCCACATCCCAATCTTCAAAATAATGGGCAAACCACATTCTGTCATCGATGTTAAGTTGAGTTTTTCTTGGCTTTGGAAGTTCATGCCAAGGCTTTAAACCTTGCCTATGCCGGTAGAGTCGAGTGATCTCACCACTAACGATCTTTCCTCTCAACACTTCGATCTCTCTAGAAAGTTTAGCACAGCTGTTTTTCCGCTTACGCGTACCGCTTTCAATGATGTCTTTTGTTTCCTGAGAGAGTGGCAAATTTGGGCGCCCAGATTTGGTTGTATCCATTTCACATTCATCCAAAATTTTATTCCAATTTCTTTTGACGAAGTCCTCACTTCTTCGCAACTTTTTGGCAACCCATGAACATGTTATAAAGGTGGCTCCAGCATCACGAGCTTCCCGAAATGTTATTGCTCGTATGCGATCTATCACACGTTGCCTCTCCGAATCACCAATTAATTGAGAAGCCATTATATTATCACTTTATCAGCTAGAGTAATTTTAATACCTGCAATAAATAAAGAATTTTATATATTTTTATAATCACTAAAAACTATTTCGATATAAGTAAACATGTAAGCTGCAAATGGGAGAGCTAAGGTTTTTTGGAACCCCTTACAAACGATGTAATGGATTATGCTGCAGGATTAAACTGCACTAGAGCGCTCATATATCGTGAAGTGAAAGAATCCACACTCGCAGAAGAGAAGCAAAGGAACTGGGTTGTGAACCTTGTTAATGATTGATGTGACGGGAGATATTACGCCATGTTACATCACACCGAGCACGCGTACACTGGGGCTGTGAATGTAAATCTTATGATTATGGACAGCTTAAAATATTTCTACCAATACATCCATGTATATTATGACGAGGTGCGCAGTGAAGTTGTAGCTAAAGGCTTGTGCGAGTTTTTAGTAGAGTTTAGGGACGAGTATAGTTTGTCCAGCAAAAAGGACAAGTACGGACACATTAGGCCTGTTCAAAAATCAACTTTTTCTTATTTTTATAGGTTTCTGTACATTTTCCCATGCTTTTTGACCTGAAAAAGCCGAAAATCACAACTATTTTGACCTAGGATGTTGGGAAGCATTGCCGCATGGAGCTTTAAAATTTCTGCCTTGAAATCGGCCAAAGCGCCAATTCCGGGGTCCCTTGAATTATGTTTTGCACTTTAACTTTTGATCTAAACAAGATAGAGCAACAAATTAGGTATCAAATGAAAGAGCATAAAATTAATAAATAATAATAATAATAATAATAATAATAATAATTAATAATAATAAATAAATAATAATTAATAATAATAATAATAATAATTATCTATCATTTTTCAGGAAACAACAGAAACTCAATCAGAATCTAGAAAACCATCTACAAGTTACAACTTCACAATGGCATTAAGCAAGGAGCTGAGGGAGCTCCGTGGGCGCACAGTTGATATCTCAGAACCTCCACGTACTGTCCACAGGCAGGTGTCAACTGGGCCATCTACCAGATCTCTCACTGAAACTTTCCTGGTTGGATACCCTTCAGCTTTTATCAGTGGTTCCCAGCTTCCCACCAACAGACAGGCGTTCCAGTATTTCCTTAATCTTCAGAATTTACCGGAAAATGCAGGGAAGCCCATGGTTCAAGACCTTGCATATGAAACAGTTGAATCTATCATCCCATTCTGGCAGATGGCTAGGATCAAGACAATGACCAAGTACAACGCAATGAAGCTCTTCATGAAACTACATGAGAAACATCGTGCTCTGGTGAAAAGCAAAGGAAGAGCAAGTAACCCTGGAGGAAAAAGAGGAGCATTTGTGCTGGAATTAGACAGCCTGTTCGATATAGGAGCTCCAGATGCAATCCAGGAAATACAGAGCAACAGACTGTTATCCAGAGAGAAGAAAGATGAGGATATCAGGTTCTACGAAGACCAAAAGACTGAGAGGAAAGGTCATATGTCTGGTCATGACAAGATTTTTGAGACAAGATCCCTGCAGCAAGCAGCGAGGAATGAAAGACTGCAGCATAGACAAGAACAAGGTAAAACTAATTACTTTGAACGTCACAAAAAGTTTTAAGTTTTACTCCATTGCGATATTTAGCATGTACTTAACAATTACTGTCTTAACATGTTGTACTATTTTACAGCTGCAGCAGAACAAGAGGCAGTTGTTCATGTGGATGACATTACCTGGGGTGACTCAACTGACAACGACGCTAACACAGAGGACATGGATTACCATCAGCCTCGTCCTGGATGTTCTCACCATCAAGACACTGTGACTAGTGTGACTTTGACGTTTCCAAGGAAGGTCATGGAATGTGATGTCATCTGCAATACAGCTGATCGTCTTGGTTTATCAGACAATCAAGTTACTGCCATGGTTTCTGCCACCTTGAAAGCTGGAGGGGCTGATCTGGATAACTTCGTCATCTCAACCTCAACAACACGTCGCAACAGAATGCTGTCCAGGTATAATATCAGCCAGAGTCACATGTCCAAGTTTTGTGAAAACCCCCACAGTACGCTGCCTTACACTGGGATGGAAAGTTGCTCAAAGATGTCTTTGGCAGTGAACCTGGAAGTACCTCAGAGACTTTAGCTGTGCTAGTGTCTGGTCCACCTTCATACACTGAAGGAAAGTTATTGGGAGTACCTGTCATCGACAATTCTTCTGGCACAGCTCAGGCTGAGGCTTCAATGGATTTACTGGAGACATGGGAACTTACGGATAATGTTACTGCCCTTGTTTTTGACACTACATCCAGTAACAGTGGAGTTCACAGAGGAGCTGCCAAACTGCTAGAGAAAATGCTGAACAAAAAGGTGTTTTATCTGGCCTGTCGACATCAAATCCTGGAAATCCTAGTAGGAGCAGTTTGGGAGAAGCTGTTTGGGAAGGTGAAGGGGCCAGATAATCCCTGGTTTGAGCATCTGAAGGATGTTTGGACGGACTTGTCCAAGGAAAACCCAAAGATGCTGGCTATCAACAGCAAATGGCTGAAGGAAAAGAAGAAGAACAGTGAAGAAATACGCCAAGACATTCTAACAGCAGAAAGGCTTCCAAGAGCCGACTACAGGGAAATGGCTGAACTGACAGTCATTGTTCTTGGAGGAACGCCTCCTCGAGGTATTCACTGGAGTCGACCAGGCGCCATTCATCAGGCCAGATGGATGGCCAGAAACCTGTACTCCATGAAAATGCTGATGTTTGCAGATCAACTTGAGTACGACGAAGACACTGTATCAAAGCTGGAAAGACTCAACACCTTCCTTGCGCTGTTCTACACTCCTGTATGGATGATGTCAATGTCTGCTGCAGATGCTCCCGTGAATGATCTAAGTCTAATCCAGGACATGTTGAAATACAAGAAAACTGACCCAGAGCTTGCTGATGCAGTACTTAATAAGATGGAAAACCACAAATGGTACCTGACGCAGGAAGTCGTGCCATTTGCCCTGTTCAGCAGTAGATTGAGTGACACATTGAAGCACGACATTGCTGCCCAGTTACATGCCACTGAGAAGCCAGACAGCTTCAGAACAGGAAAGCCTCTATTCCAGAGAGTCACAGCTAAGACCACCCTGGTTGATCTCATTGGCCCAGAATCACATTTCCTGCTGGACACACTGAACATTGGATCCGAGTGGCTTCTGGAACCTGTCACGTCTTGGCCACAGAATGAGGACTACAGAAAAGCGTTGGACTATGTTAAGAATCTGAAAGCGGTGAATGACATTGCTGAACGTGGTGTCAAGATGATGAGCGACTTTGCAAATGTCATAACAACAGATGCCAAGCAAAGGGACTATCTCCTTCAAGCTGTGGAGTTCAACAGACGCCGCTTTGACAGCTTCAAGAAACAAACTCTCAACAACTGACTGTGTAAATGTCATTATGAAATTAATCATCATGTAATGCTTTCACTTCTTGATCGATTAGACTTGTGACAAAATGTTAATCTCAAATTTGTGTCATGAATAAGGCGCCTTGTCTGCCTTGAGTGTGAGAAAACGAATTTTGTGATATTTCTGAAATCTTTGTATGTACCAATGTGCCATTTCTTGTTCCAAGACTATCATAATTGTATAAGTTAGAAAGAGGATTAAAAACACTTTAATTTGGTGCCTATTTTGTTGCTGTATCTTGTTTAGATAAAAAGTTATAGTGCAAAACATGATTCAAGGGACCCCGGAACTGGTGCTTTTGGCCGATTTCTAGGCAGAAAACTTAAAGCTCCATGCGGCAATGCTTCCCAACAACCTAGGTCAAAATGGTTGTGATTTTCGGCCTTCTCAGGTCAAAAAGCATGGGAAAAAGTATAGAAACCTATGAAAATAAGAAAAAGTTGATTTTTGAACAGGGCTACGGACACATGTTTCTCTCAAATAGATCGCCGGGGCTTGAATAAAATGTGCATAGTTCGAGAAAGTACACTGGTGAATACCCCTGAACGTAGATGTATGGTACGCATTCCGGGGAGTGGATGTGATAAAACATTAAAACCGATGGTACGTCATGTATCGCAGATGGAAAAGTTCTCTAAACACCGACCCAGTATAATGAGATACAAGTATTCGGATGATTCGCGCAGCGAATCTTTCATGTTCGAACAATCTCGTACACGAATCACTAACACCTGGAATCGATGCAACCCTGTGTGACTCATACCAACCCCGCCCCTCCTCAACCACCCGCACGGTCCCTCCGAGTCCAAAAACAACGCGTCGGCTGCTCATAGTCGCCTCAAAGTTGCCCCGTCTGGACGTTCTCACCTCACAATAGAAAACTGTTAAAAGATGGTTTCCGTTGAGCAGCATCCTCAATGCAGTATACGACATATCCGTGCTGAAGTCTGTGCGTGTATTGAGGCGTAATACCGGTGTTGTTAATTATGTTCTTGAAATGAAGTGTAGACATACAAACTCTGGTAGATGCAGTATTATTTATTTAAGTGTTGAAGAGATGAATAGAATCTTCGTGTTGGTTGAGAAGTGGGGCGAGGACAGTTACAAAATACCTGCAGGTACAGGCTCAAAAAGAGAGCAGATTAGCGACGCACACTCATACGCCATTATATTATTTGTACGCTATCCGTAAATCGTGATACAAAACAACCCTGCGTTGATATAATGTTGATGTGGAAGAATGCTGCTGACAATAACGCCCTTATCCCCACATGAAGCCGTTTCATTCTTGACAGAATGTTTGAAGTCGTCGGCTTCCGTAAACTGAAACCTATATTAGACGCCCGTGCTGCTGATATGCGTTATTTTGATACGGTTCTTGAATACGCGTATACCGTCCTGCTCGATGATTTTACCAAGTATAGAGCCGAACAAGGCGAGAATGGTTTGGAACTGGCTGCGTATTTAGAAGGTGCAGTCTCCTCGAAATATCATCTTTGGTACAAAGGGCTAGAACGGTACAGGGCTGAACTCAGCTTCACTGTTCACCCTGAAGAATTATTTCTTTATATAAGACACAGTTGTCGCCACGATTGAGAAACGTACTTCAATTGCTGATATGAGTTGTAAAGAAGAATTTACAGGTGAAAAGGTCAGCGTTGAAAGAATAAACAACCGTATGGAAAGGAGTATTTATAAACTTGAATTTAATGGTGATGTTGTAGCAAACAATGTCATCTTTGTGCGTGTTTTTGACTGTTTACAGAGCATGATAGTTTAAAGAGCGTGGTTTAAAGAACGTGATAGTTTGACCCCCAATTGTAAAGTGGGTACAAAAATAATATTAAACGAGTTGAAGGCCCTTTATATTGAATATAGATACCCTCATACATTGCGTGGTGAAATAATGTTAACTCGTATTTATTGTGTAGTACAGAACAATGAGGATGTAAGCGTGGATTCGATCACATGCGAGTTGTTTACTATTTTATTTAAGCATGGTAGAACTTAAAGCATGTATTTCCATTTTTGACGCGTATATATATTAAACGTGTATTTTGATGTATTTTGAAATCTTCTGTACTAACTGTATTATTTTTGATGTACCGGTATATATACGATATATATTTTTTATTTAAGCGTGGTAAAAACCGTCCTTAATCCATGTATTTCCATTATTGATACATATATATATATATATATACAGGGTGTCCGAGAATTATCTGTACAATTTTTGGCTGTTATTAAAAGTCAACCATGAAGTGTAGAAATTCCTGTGTTGTCCCATTTTACAGAGAATCTCATTAAGTTTTTTCTGATACCACGTTTTGACAAGTTTTTTTAGAAATGTACGCGGGTGACAGACATTGATGATTTAAAAGCAAGAATCACAGCTGCTATTGAGCGAATTGATGTGGATATGCTGCAGCGGACATGGCAACATTTGGAGTATCGATTGGATGTTTTGCGAATCACTAATGGTGCACATATCGAATGTTTGTAACAACGTTACTTTAATAAAAGAAACTTTTGAAAATACAGATTCTAAATAATCTTGTTTAAGAATTTTACGTGTGTTATCAAGAATTTTATTAAAAGATGAAATTGTACAGATAATGTTCGGACACACTGGAATTTCTAAAAAACTTGTCAAAACTTGGTATCAGAAAAACTTAATGAGATTCTCTGTAAAATGGGACAACACTGGAATTTCTACACTTCATGGTTGACTTTTAATAACAGCCAAAAATTGTACAGATAATTCTCGGACACCCTGTATATATATATATATATATATATATATATATATATATATATATATATATATATATATATATATATATATATATATATATGTGTGTGTGTGTGTGAAAATTAACAATGAATAATTCTTATATTCATTTATATAATTCTTATATAATTCTTATATTATAATTCGTATAATTCATATATTTATATAATCCTTATATTCTTATGTATATTTATATTCATATATTCATTTTAACATATAGAGCGGGGGTGGCCAAGTTTCCTGGACCCAAGAGCCACATACGACGTTTTTCAGATGTACGAGCCGCAAAATATTTTAAAAAGAATTTAATTATTAAAAACATATACATATACATATAGTTATACTCACATTATTAAATTGTTTAATTACTGCTTGTAGAAGGCTTAGTTTGGCTGTTAATGCTTTAAAGTCTGGCTGATGTGATGTTAAGGCGGTATGAAGAAGCTCAGTCAGGTGTTCGTTAGTGAGGGCAGCACGATGTTTTGACTTTACAAACTTCATTACGGAGAAGAGTGCTTCACAGCAATAAGTTGTCCCAAAAACCGAGATAAGTCGGAAACTGGTTTTCCTGAGGTGAGGATACTTTGTCTCTGGTACTTGCTTCCAAAACTCAACTGCAGATGAGCTTTTATATATCAACTTTAAACCCACGTCCTCCTGTAGCTCCAAAAGTTCCGTTTGTATTGAAGCAGCTTCCGTAACAAAAGGTGTGGTAACAGGACAGCCATCGTTGACGACATCAATCAGGAAAGGATTTACAAGAAATTCGAAGTATGGTTTTAGCTTCTTCAGTTCATCAAACCTGAATTGAAAAATCATCAATTAGTCCTTCTAATTTACCTTTGTATTCCTCCAATTTACTATTCTTTAAGGAGAGCACGCAGTACCAGTATTTCTACACTTTCTCATTCCTTTTCTGTCCAACATTCTAAAGCAAAGGTTAATCGGTATTTTCAATCTTTCCTCTACTCAACCGGTCAACTCTGAAACAATCTTCCTGAATCCATCTTTCTCCCTGTTTATGACCTCCACTCTTTCAAACGCAGAGTGTCTTGGCATCTCGAAAACTCCGGACCTTCATTTTGGCTCTCTTCTTCTTCTATAAGGGTGAAGGTGCTTTTGAGGGCATTAGCCCTTGGCCCTTCCTTCCCGTATAAAAAAAGAACCTTCATCTGCCTATGCCATTGCTCTCATATTTGAGGTCCATTTACTGTTGACATCTATGAATTCTTAACATAATGCAATGGCACGGTAGCTAACGTTAATAGATATATCGAGCTTCGACGTCAGGTTAGAAGATCAGTTGGGAATGCTAAGCGTAATTTAGAGATATTTATAGCTGCGGATAGTAAACATAACCCAAAAAAGTTTTTCGATTACGTGAATAATCGTAAGCCGATAAAAGATAATATAGGCCCTCTCGTGGACGCTAATGGTGCTTTGGCTTCCGACGCTCAGGCGATGGCGGGTATTTTTAATAACTTTTTTGCGACAGTTTTTACCATAGAAGACGTCAATAATGTCCCCGATGTGGACGATATCGTTCCATTTAGTAGCGAGACTATTTTGAATGAAATAACTGTTTACGAGGGTGAGATTGCGCATTATATCGATAGGCTAAAAGTTAGCAAGGCTCCAGGCCCTGACGCTTTTTATCCTAGACATCTGAAAGATTTGAAAGACGTTATCGTAGGCCCCTTAACGAAGATTTTTAATCAGTCACTGGAAACGGGGATTATTCCTGAAGACTTCAAATTAGCTAATGTCACGCCCATTTTTAAAAAAGGCGACCGCACAGTAGCTAGCAATTATAGGCCCATTAGTTTAACATCATTTGTCGGTAAACCTTTGGAATCCGTAGTTAGGGATCGTATCATCGATCACTTAGAAAGTCGCGATTTGATTAATAGTAGTCAGCATGGGTTTCGACGCCATAGATCCTGTTTAACTAATTTGTTAGAATTTTATAACGAAATAATGCGCGATTACGATAGGCATAGAGCGGCTGACGTTATTTATTTAGATTTTAAAAAAGTGTTCGATACAGTTCCGCATAGAAAATTAATTGCGAAGGTTAAAGCGCATGGAATACGCGGTCAGGTAGCTAACTGGTTAGAGGAATGGCTTCGTGCTAGGAGACAGAGAGTCGTTGTTAATGGTAGTGAATCGGGGTGGTTGGATGTACGTAGCGGTGTCCCACAGGGTTCAGTGTTAGGCCCATTGCTATTCGTAATTTACATTAACGACATAGATGTAGGATTGACTAGTAACGTGTCAAAATTCGCGGACGATACTAAAATAGGCGGTAAGGTTGTTAACGAGGACGATAGAAATAGGCTCCAAGACGACGTAAATAGGATTATGGAGTGGACGGATAAGTGGCAGATGCAATTTAACGTAGACAAATGTAAAGTTTTGCATATACTGTAGGTTCTCGTAACAATAATTACACGTACACGATGGATGATAGAGAGTTAGCGAGCGTTGACGAGGAAGTAGATTTAGGCGTACACGTATCTAAGGATTTAAAAGTTAGGAACCAGTGCCTGGAGTCTTGCGCAAAAGCTAATAGGATGCTAGGCTTCATAACGCGTAATTTCGAATTTAAATCGAAGAATATTATATTGCTCCTTTACAAGTCCCTACTAAGGCCTCATTTAGAATATGCTGTTCAGTTTTGGTGTCCGTATTTGCGTGAGGATATTGATAGGTTAGAAAGGGTTCAGCGTTGCGCCACGAAACTAATTCCGTCATTGCGCAACAAGCCTTATGAAGATAGGATTAAAGAGTTAGATTTGCATTCACTCGAAACTAGGAGATTAAGGGAGGAGCTTATTGAAGTTTTCAAAATAGTTAATAAAATCGATAACCTAAATCTTGATAAATTGTTCACTTTGGATAATAGCAATACTCGTAATAACGGATTTAAGTTGCGTGGCAGACGTTTCATTACTAATATCGCTAAAAACTTCTTTACGTTTAAAGTAATTGATAAATGGAATAATCTTCCCGCGTCAGTCGTGAACTCTACCAGCATTAATGTGTTTAAGAACCGTTTAGATAAGCATTTTAAAAATATTAACGTCGTTTAATATAATAATAAAACAATTAGTAACAGGAGCTCTGGGGGTGGGGATCGAGGATGAGTCTGTTGACGACTAATGTCAGCTTGTGACATGCCAGCGTGTGATATGCCAGCCAAAAAAAAAAAAAATTCAACTAACACGAACTTAGATGTAGCTCGTAGCGTAAACTAACCCACTTTTTGTTATTCTTTATTTTTTCTCTCTCTCTCTCCTTATTTACATGTCTGTAACTCTCTTCATTGCATGTCTGTAGTTTGCATGGTATGATAGTGTTTGAGTTAAGAATGTGCTGCATGGTTTGTAATGCGTTCTTATTTTACTTCTTTTCATCTTTCACCCCTTTCCGGCAGAGTGGGCTGCATCCTCTACCTCCCTATGGAGTGGAGGACCGGTCTGCAACAGCTGGAAGTATTCTCTTCGACTATTTTTCCGACTTGTCGGCAGTGGCTGGCGGATGATGATGGTGTTCTTCTTTCTCTTTTTCTGAATGAATTTTAACCCACGAGTGATAGGTTTTGCTACTTACTTAACCCCATATTCTCTCCTTTTAACCCCTTACTTTCTTCCTTCTCTCGGGCTAAAATTAGAGTGGATCTTAGTGTCTTTGTTAGCCTTAGCTTCTGTAGATTTGTAGATCCTGCAGTACCACCACAAACGAGCTGTATACATTAGGGTACGAAAAGTTTTGAGTAAGGTGGTCTTAACATCTAATGTATACATATGAAATTTTCTTATCAAAATATTTCCCCGAGAATTTAATTGTATCTACAACGTTTTCGATTGTCACAATCATTTGAAAGATCATCAGTTCGTATGTGGCCTAGGTACTTAGTCTAGGTTATTTCTGACAGCACCATATCATTCAGATGAAATTCAGGAAAATTTGTATACTTGTTGTCCTCTCAGAAGTGTGTTGGGCCCTTTTACAGATGGAGAAATAAAAACTAGATCTGCATACATCAGATGATTAGCAATCTTTGTAACAGGATAGAACCCTATTTTGTAAGTGTTCTGTACAATAGATAGATTATCCATATAGATATTGAATAAGTACGGAAGATAATATCCCTCCCTGCCTTACACAATTGGTTACAGAGAATGGCTCTGAACTGACACCACCCCATCCTACAATCATCGTCTGGTAGTTATACCACACTCTTAATATATCCAAGTAACCAGATATATTTCGATTTACAAGTTTCATGAATAATTTGTCATGATTAACACGATCAAATGTTTTAGTAGCATCCCAGAAACATAAAAACACATTAGCATTTAAAGTTTAGTATTTACAGACCATCTCTTTTAAGGCATATATTATATACACATGTGAAGGCCATGTTTCTTTTTGAAACCAAATTGGTTATCATTAGTATACAGATAACATTCATGTCTATTAACGATTATACTGTATATGCAATCATCTCATTCAAACGATATGTATATCTTCAAACATAATACCGGTCAAAGTTATTGGCCTATAGTTATCCTTATTGTTGATTTTACAATTCTTATCTTCTATTACTGACATTTAAACAACTAACATTGTATCCAGCAAAACACCATGTATCAGTAAACCTGTAAAGCACATAACTAACAAAAGCACTATTACAACTATATTTCGGATGTCTAGCAGAAATACCATCAATGTCATATAATTTGTTACAATCTAAACATTTTATGGCTGTTTAGTCTTATATACACTAACTTTTATAAGGGGTATCACAATTAATATTATCGCTCCTATGCAAAGAGTGGCACTAGTGTTCTTTCCATAACTTGGCTATAGTCTCAATCCCTGTTACATTTTCACTGTTGGCAGGGAGAGACATTGCACTATTGTTTATTGCTTTAATTCTTCCCGAAAGTTTTTAGGATTCTTACTGGCAAGATTTCTAAGCCGAAATATTCCTCCTTAACACATCCTCATTATTTTTTTTACACCTTAATGCACATTTGAACGTGGCATTAACCCTCTGTTTTGTTTCTAAGACAGGCGCCTTGCCTCTACTACCTATGTTCCCACCAAAATAAAAAAGTATCTCAGGCTTGTTCTGCACAACTTGTACCAAGCCACAGGCACTTACAAACTCAATCATACCGTTTATACAAGTTTGTATGTATAAATCGTTATAATTTTAATATTTTATGATAACAGATCTCGTATAAAACGCTTCATATTCCGTACAAACCGTGATAGAGAGACTTTTTTCAATCTCAATAGAATGTTTAGTCAGTTCTAGAACATTAAGACAAACTTGTAAATTGGGCCGGTGTAAATGAGTGTACTGTAACAAAATTTCTTGGTGTAATGCTAGATAAGAATTTGCAATGGAGTGATCATGTAAATTATATCGCAAAACAAATTTCAAGGAGCATTGCTATAATAATTAAATTTAGACATGTAGTCCCTAAACAGGTTTTATTAACGCTTTATCATACTCTTGTTCTTCCTTATATAACATACTGCACCCTCGTTTGGGGAAACTCCGCTAACAACGCCTAAAACAGTATCTTTGTCATCTATTATCTGATGCTGATTTCCTTGATCACTCTTGTGCATTATTTAAAGAGATAAAACTACCAAAGCTCAATGATATAATTAAACTGGCACAATTTATTTTTATTTACGAGTGTAAGAACAAAATCATTAACTTACAATGGGTAAAAGGATATTTTGTAACTCATCAAGAAATCCACTCGTATCAGACCAGAAATAGATCAAAGCATGTTAAACCTTAATTTAGATTGTGTTCATCTCAAAAATTACCCATTTTCATTGGATTGAAACTATGGAATGATTTAAATGCTGATATAAAAAATATTGTGAATGTAAATTCGTTTAAAACCAAGTTGAAATCTCGATTAATAATGGCATACTAATAAAAATTTAGGATTACTGTACATTACTATTGTTTATTCATTTCTCGCGCGTAATCTAGGAATCTAGGATTAAAGACACATTACACGTGATTGTTCAGTTTTTATCTCTCATGTATAATACTGATTTCTTTTTATGGTATTGGTATAATACCTTCAATAACGACCTTGCTTTTCTCATATCGATAATGATAATTTAAGATTAATACATACCTTAATTAATAATACTTATTCATGATTTATGTATTATTAATAATAACTATCCGTTTTATTTTTAATACGAGCCCAGTGAAGCCTAAAGCTTAAGGATCAAATAAAATAAAATAAAGAGTCCAGCTTCACACTTATTTATGTTATTGTAAATTGTAAAACCAATGTATTTATTTTATTATTAATTAATAAAGGTTATTCAATTCAATTCAATTCAAAATTGAAGTCTCCTTTCATACCAGACCGTCGGCGACGTAGTTTATCATAACGCCGCATCCACCCTATAAACAAAAATAAGCAACATTGTGCGTTGGAAGCAGTTGGATGAAGGATTGATAGCCGTACTCAGATAACGTATTAACCCATGGTTTAGCTCCCACAAAAAGATCTGAGATCATACCATCACGTGTCCTGCCATTACAGAAGAAGTTAAACAACCCAAATATCATCAACATGTTTATTAACATCATCATTCAGACAGATCCTTCAGAGCCACATCTCATTGCACTTTTATGAACACCATGAACCTATCTTGTCCTATTCAGGTTATTGAAGACATAATGATCAATGGCAGTATTTCGTAATACACTGTATATAAATAAATAAATAAATAAATATATATATATATATATATATATGGGATGAATTTCACAATTAAACACGTGAAATGAATGAATGATGCAAACCCACAAGGAAAAAGAAAAATGATTCCAAGGCCTTTCGTGTATTCAGAAGTTCCCTACGCTCCCTACGCTCCCTGACGAGGTGTACTTCTGCATACACGAAAGGCCTTGGAATCATTTTTCTTTTTCCTTGTGGGTTTGCACGAGAGGGTGAGCTTAGTTTTAATGTATGGAATACCAAGTACAACAAACCAATGAATCGGTAGAGAATTTAAATTCTGTACCGATTCATCGATTTGTACTTCCTCGTATTCCATATATATATATATATATATATATATATATATAAAACATACAAATTTTATTCGATTTTATTATTCCAAAATAATTCTTTCATATACAATAAGACATTTACTAGTTACCTAACGTCTTTACATCATCTACCCACGAAGGAGGGTAACCATTCAGCTATAGCTAGACACACTGTCACACATCGGGGTTCCTCATCTAGTTACGGAAAGAACTGAAAACCCATCTTACAGAGTAGTGAGCACAAGGGCCGTATTCTACGAGAGTAGTCGAGTAAGCAGATTTTACCCCGATACTTTACCAATTTTGTGTTCATATATGAACGGGGAATTACAAATATATATAAATTTTGTAAATTTTTACCACTATAAAAGTTATAATTTTGCTTGTTGATCAACTTTAGTCGGCTTCTACGATTCCCTTCAACAATCGAAGGGTAACAATTTTTATAAAGGTTCCAATATCGAGAAATAAGCTTTTCAGCTCAACTTTTCTGACATTGTTTAGCCGACAACTGGCAAGATTTTCTATAAGCTACATTTCAGCTTAATGTCTCTTATACTGTCGGGGCATCAAGCGAATAATACCAACAAATTCGTATGACAGAAGTGTCCAACAGCTTTACGAGAAGGGGGTTGGATCCGTAGTTTGCCATATCTGTCTAACAAGTTAACAACCAAGAACAGTTTCCATCCACTCTAAATCCAAAAAAGTTCACTTTTTTCTACGTGAAGGTCAAAATATGATAATTAAAACCCACTCTAATAGACAGAGTTTATTTCCACAACAGTTTCGATGCCCACTGGCATCCTCTTCGGGTAGAGGAAGAGGATGCCAGTGGGCATCGAAACTGTTGTGGAAATAAACTCTGTCTATTAGAGTGGGTTTTAATTATCATAGTTTCCACTCTCTCTCTCTCTCTCTCTCTCTCTCTCTCTCCTCTCTCTCTCTCTCTCTCTCACACACCATTATACACACACACTGACACATTAAGTATATATATATAATATATATATATATATATATATATATATATATATATGTATGTATGTGTGTGTGTGTGTGTGTGTGTGTGTGTGTGTGTGTACCAAAGAGCCATAATAATCTTAGAAGACTTTCAGAAATTTAAAAATTTAATGAAATTTGAAAAGGATTTTCATGAACAAAGAAACTTCTCTTTTGTCTTCTTTGAAAATCATCATTATCATAAATCCTTTTATTTTATAAAATTATGTACAGATTCATACACTTTAATAGAATGGCTATTCCACAAACAGCACATTGGGAGGGAGACGTGAACACAGCACTTGGGGTTTAAACTTTGTTTTCATATAACAGATTATATTTCATTTGAAGTTAAACTAATTGAAGTTACAACAATAGTATAAAATTGGATAGGAAAGCGTAAGACTCTCTTCCCACCCTCCTCTCCCTCCCCGCCAGAGGCGGGTATGGGAAAAGGTTAAAGAAAATAGCTTGGCCCTGAAAAAGTAACTAAGTAAATTTTACGGGAAAGAGAATATATAAGCTAGCAGACTGCTAGCTCTACAATTACGCTATACACGCATAAAGATCGTACACTAGACAGCACCGCTATATAAACTAACCAGTAATATACTTGTGCCGATCGCGCATCGACCACTTGATATAGT
>JAJOZX010000360.1:375000-457500 GCA_023014485.1 Bathynomus jamesi | reverse complement strand
GATTATTCACACGATAGAAGGTTCGTTTTGCCTTGTTAAGACAAGATTCCAGAAACGCAGGTGGGTAGCACAGATCACTTCCAATACCGTTGATTTTTTCTAATTCGGCATCGATGTATTCCGGACTGGCGATCCTAAGAGCGTGGAGAAACATTGAGGAAAATATGGCCTTCTTAATGGGGGTGTCATGTCCAGAGTAAAAGTGCACGTAGGACAAATTGTTTGTTATTTTCCGATAGATACTAAACTTAAAACCTGGGCTTTCCCTATGTACACGCACATCCAAAAACGGGATTGAGTTGTCTTGTTCCACTTCTAAAGTAAACTTAATGGAAGAGACTTGATCATTTAACTGAAGGAGGAAGTCATCCAGGTCACGATTCATGGGCGAGATACACAAAATATCGTCGACGTACCGCAACCAAGCGATGCCAACCCCCAGGATTCTCGGAACGTAAGTAATTTCGAAAAACTCCATATAAATATTGGAGAGGAGGGGCGACAAGGGGTTGCCCATGGCCATCCCAAAAACATGTTGATAATGCTCGCTATTGAAAGTGAATTTACAGTCTTTGATGCAAAGCTTAATAAGTTCCAAAACGATGTGTGCAGGTAATGGCAGGTCGTACTTATGTAATTCTCGGGCGAGAAAGTCAAGCATATCGTCAATCGGCACTTTTGTAAACAATGAACAAACGTCAAAACTGATCAATCTATCGTTGGTTTCAGTGCGTACATTATTCAATTTTTCAGTAAGATCCATGGAATTTTTTACATGTGAATCAGAGATAGTTCCGAGAATGGGGGACAAGACTTTGACAAGCCATTTGGAGAGTTTATAGGTAATAGAGCCCACCGAGCTAATAATAGGGCGCATAGGGTTGCCAGGTTTGTGGGTTTTAATAAGACCGTAAAGGTAGGGAAGAGAAGGTGAAGTGGACATGAAAAGCAGAATTAAGTCCTTATGATCTTTGAGAATGCGTTTCAAGCTACGATTGAATGATTTGATGACGTCATCCTGCGGGTTCTTCCTAAGTTTCCTGTATGTGGCGGGGTCCTGGAGCAACTCATTCATCATTCTAATGTAGTCCACTTTGTTCATAATAACTATGGTGTTAGCCTTGTCTGCTTTAGTAATATGGAGCTCACCATTTTTTAATTGTGAGAGGCTATTGCGAAAACGTTTAGGAAAGTTATCTTCGTACGTAATATTCGCGGCACTATAGACAAGGCTTTAACTATGTTAACCAAAGACTGGGGAAAATTACACTGTTTTTCAAAACAAGCAAGACTATAAAAAATTTGTAAAGCAGTTTTTTTAACAATAAAAAAGGATATACCAAATCCAAGGGCACTTTTTGCATCGTCACTAATGTTTTTCGAAGACAGGTTCAAAACACATTTTGAGCTTGCTTTTTTTATCCAATGACTATTTCGAATGAGGCTTTTAATTTTTCGATCCAAAATGTTACGAAGTGAAGAAGTTCTCCGACGCAACTCGTTGTAAATTTCATCAAACAAAGGTTGGATCCACGGTTGGAGAATAACGGTCACAAAATTACGTTTGGCAATGCGTAAATTTTTGAAGGCGGACCACTCATTTTGTCTGGTGACTTCAATATGTTTCTTTAAAATTAATCTGCTGAAGTTGTTGAACGGATGGTCGTCAATTTGTCTGAGGCGAATCGGAAGGATTAAGTTTACTTTAGAAGTGGAACAAGACAACTCAATCCCGTTTTTGGATGTGCGTGTACATAGGGAAAGCCCAGGTTTTAAGTTTAGTATCTATCGGAAAATAACAAACAATTTGTCCTACGAGCACTTTTACTCTGGACATGACACCCCTATTTAGAAGGCCATATTTTCCTCAATGTTTCTCCGCGCTCTTAGGATCGCCAGTCCGGAATACTGTACATCGATGCCGAATTAGAAAAAATCAACGGTATTGGAAGTGATCTGTGCTATCCACCTGCCTTTCTGGAATCTTGTCTTAACAAGGCAAAACGAACCTTCTATCGTGTGAATAATAACTCTCGCACTTTGTCAAAGAATATTTTAGTACTTCCATTTTTCCCGGGCTTTTTAGGCATTGCCAATGTACGGGGCTCCAATAAACCTTACCCCCCCCCTCACCCATGGCCGAAACCATTAGAGGTACAGTAAAACTAAACATACCTTACAAAAGAGAATTTAATCCTGCATTTAATGAGAAACAATTAAAACTTGGTGTTCCCGCCATTGGCTTCCAAGACAGCCTGAATTCGCTTTGGGTAGCTTGCCAAAAGTGACGTGAATAGATCTTGATCGTTATGCAAATTTGCTAAAACAGTTTCAATGTGTTGCGTCATTGTATCCTTCGAAAATCGATTTGCTGCACGTTCTTGAAACAAGAGACATTCAATCTTGTCCTTTATAACTGATCCACTGTGTTCACAGACGTTCAGGTCAGGAGAATTTCCTGGCCATTCTTCATTTCCAAAGAAATCGATCTCATGGTTCCGCAACAACTGTTGAGTGGCTAATGCCTTAAAGCAGGGGGCCTTATTGTGCCGAAGTGTGACCTGATCGGCATCCATAACATTGTTTGGGTTTCTTAGAAAAGGAATGACATGCTGGGATAGAATAATATCACGAAAATACTGTCCATCCCAACTCTGACCATTTGGCTTCAGCACCCACATGAGCTTCTTTGCAGTGAACAAAACAAACACACCAACACAGTCTGGACTTTTTAATAATTCGCGATAATGTTCATTGTCATCGATTTCATCTGGTGTTGTGGCCCACACTCGATCATTTTGGTAGTTAGGCCGACGTGTTACGTAAACAAAAAACTAATCGCAGACAGTTAAATGCATGAAATCATCCACATCCCAATCTTCAAGATAATGGGCAAACCACATTCTGTCATCGATGTTAAGTTGAGTTTTTCTTGGCTTTGGAAGTTCATGCCAAAGCTTTAAACCTTGCCTATGACGGTACAGTCGAATGATCTCACCACTAACGATCTTTCTTCTCAACACTTCGCTCTCTCTAGAAAGTTTAGCACAGCTGTTTTTCCGCTTACGCGTACCGCTTTCAATGATGTTCTTTGTTTCCTGAGAGAATGGCAAATTTTGGCGCCCAGACTTGGTTGTATCCATTTCACATTAGGGCGGAGTGAAAAACTCATTTTTCGAATTTTCAAATTGGCTAGTGTGGAAAATGTGTGGAGTAGTGAGAAAATAAGCTGGTATAAATTTAAAATCATAACATTAATATCTTCAGGTGCCACAATGACCTTCAATATTGAAAAAAATTGAAAAAAGCAGATTTTAACCAATAATTACAGAAGAGTCCACGATGCACAATAGACAAGAATTTATTCACACTTGTATAAAAATAGCTCAGTCAACCTTTAAAAAAAGTTTCTATTCTCTAAAAACAGTTTTCTATAGTCAGCTCACTCAGCTGTCACGTGAGTACCTCGGTTCAGTGTAGCTGTCGCTCTCGTAGCAGGTGGTTGTTCTGTTGTTGGCGTTACTCAGATAGTCTAAACTATATTTCTTATATATTTTGCATTTCTGTATTGTGTTGCCCTAAGTTTGCCATGTACTATTAACTGAAATTAACGTATAATTGATATTAGCTCTTTCTTTTTCAGATTTGTATACTTTCAAAATGTCTCGAGTTTGTGCAAAATCAACCAGGGCCTCAACTGAGTGCCCCATGTTTGGTATGGGGGAAGATTTGTGGCACAGGAATCTTCCTACATACGAAGGAGTTTTTAAATATTACTTGTTTGTAAGAAACGATTTGAAACAGAATACTAATAAAGATCCTTCAATATCTCAAATATTAGAACAAGTTGTTGATAAATTGAAAACAATTTGGGAAAGTGCTTCCGTCCCAATTCTGTCAGACAGGCGAATTGAAACAATGTTCAGAAGCTACCACGAAAAGTATCGTGTCATTATGAAGCCATACCAAAGCAGAAAAAATTCTGAAGCTTACAAAGCAAAGATTGATATGTTCAAAAAAGAAGCACACACGAAACATTTTGACATTGCAGCGTGCAAGTGCAAAGTACTAACACAATGTTCTTGTCCCAAAGAAAAAACGGTTCCAAAGGAAGAAGTGACGTTCCTCTTAGATCAAAGGAGTGAAAGAAAACTGTTTATTGATAGAGTAGATATTACACTCTCAAAGAAAAAGCATCTACGTTGCTAAGAAAGCAAAAAGAAGCTGTGAGGCTCACCAAAGAATCTTCACAGGAGAAATTGCAGGATACAAATGTTGAATTATCATCATCGACATCAAATAGTGAAAGTGAATCTGGCGAAATATCAGACGATACATTTCCAGAGCCAGTTAGCTCGAAGAGAAAGCTCGAACAACCTGAAGAACAATTATTCAAGAAAAGGAAAACTACAAATCTACCTTCAGTGGCTACTGCTTGTGACAGGACTGCAGTTTCAGATCGAGCTGCAGCATTCATTGTTAGTGCAGTATTGCAAGATATTGGAGAAGTTTCTATTGACAATACATCTGAAGTAGTGGATAGGAGTAAAATCAGAAGAGAAAGACAAAAGAAGAGATCAGAAATTATGAAAGATCAAAATCAGGTCCCAATCAGAGGAATCTATTTTGATGGTCGAAAAGATTCTACACTCTTCCAAGAAAAAAAAGAGTCCAAAGTATATCAGAAGAAGGTAACAGAAGAACATATCACTTTAGTGAGAGAACCTGGTTCAGATTATTTGGGCCATTATTCTGTGAATTCTGGATCAGCTGAAGAAATATGTAAAGGAATGTTTGAGTATATTGGAAATAATGACATGAACCTGGAAAACCTTGTTGCCATTGGATGCGATGGTGCAGCAGTCAACACTGGAGAAAAGGGAGGCGTTATAAGGCTTATAGAATTGAAGCTGAAGAAGCCAGTTCAACATTTAGTGTGCCAGCTCCATGCCAATGAATTGCCATTAAGCCATTTAGTTGCAAAGCTGGATGGAAAAACATCTGGCCCCCGCGGATTCACCGGTCCTATTGGCAGGGAATTAGAGAACTGTGAGAGTCTTCCTATTGTCGAGTTTGAAAGGATTGATGCTGAGGAACCAACTGTAGACTGTGAAGATCTTAGCACCGACCAAAAATATCTAATTGATATTCATCAGGCCATAACAAAGGGATATTGCTCTCCAGATCTTGCTCATCGTAGTCCAGGCAAAATGGCACATTCACGATGGCTGACTACAGCAAATCGTTTGCTTCGTCTATACGTTTCAATTGTAAGTCCATCTGAGAACCTCATGAACATTGCTTCTTTTATAATGAAGGTCTACATCCCAATGTGGTTTTCTATTAAGCAAAGTACGTCTTTTGTCAATGGCTCAAAACATGTTTTCAAAACTACTGAACTAACAAGAACACTGAATGACGAAGTAAAGGATATTGTAAACCCTGTCATACAAAGAAATGCATTTTTTGCAAATCCAGAAAATATTCTAGCATCAATGATTCATGATGACCGCAGCGCCATAAGAGAATTAGCGTGGAGGCGAATAAAGAAAGCAAGGCAAACAAACAAGGAAAAAGTTGTGAGGCGTTTCACAGTACCTGTTATTCAATTTGAAGCTACTGATTATACTGATTTAATTAATTGGCAAAAATGCATTGTCACTGAACCACCTGTGACAAGACACCTGGCAGAAAATGAGATTGAAGAATTCATAGAAAACAAGAGTACCCCTCCATTCGAGAAATTCCCTTGTCATACACAAGTAGTAGAAAGAATGGTAAAATTAGTGACTGAAGCATCATCAAAAGTATTTGGATTGAACGCGCGAGATGGCTTCATAAGATCAACACTTCAGTCACGTAAAAAAATGCTATCATTCGAAAGTAAAGCTGAATATAAAGTTTAAATAAAACGTTAATAGAAAAAAACATGCGCAAGGATGGGTGGTTGGGAGGGCATGGGTGGAGCTCGACACGCAGCCACCTCCTCGTGGTGAGTTCTGGCTTATTTAGATCATTAATCAAAAGAACATTGATCTAAATAAACTAAGAGCTGCGTAATTCAGTAACTATTTTGGTAATTGGAACACTTAATATATAATAATAACAAATAAGTTTCAGTTATTGTACTAATGCAGAATATAAGAAAATCATTATATTTCACTTTTTTCGACGGCTTTGTGGCACCTGAAGATATAATTTCGCAGGACTAATATTTATGCACAGTCATTATCTATAGCACCCACATATTTTCCGCACTAGCCATATTTGAATTTCGAAAAAAAGTTTAAAAACCTCATTTTCGATCCGCCCTATTTCACATTCATCCAAAGTTTTATTCCAATTTCTTTTGACGAAGTCCTCACTTCTTCGCAACTTTTTGGCAACCCATGAACGTGTTATAAAGGTGGCTCCAGCATCACGAGCTTCCCGAAATGTTATTGCTCGTATGCGATCTATCACACGTTGCCTCTCCGAATCACAATTAATTGAGAAGCCATTATATTATCACTTTATCAGCTAGAGTAATTTTAATACCTGCAATAAATAAAGAATTTTATATATTTTTATAATCACTAAAAACTATTTCGATATAAGTAAACATGTAAGCTGCAAATGGGGGCGCTAAGGTTTTTTGGAACCCCTTACTTAAACTTTTGGATATTAATTTAGTATTTTCATATAACAATGTTGTGAAAAATATCAGAGTAAAAAATAGCCCTACCAATAATTCAAGCATTATCTATAGGTCAGACGGGAAAGGATTTGCACACGCGTTTAAAACAGCATCAATATTCCGTTAGAACGGGACAGTCGTCCAGTGCTCTTTTTGTCCATTTGTCAGACTTATCCCATTGTATTGATTGGAATAATGCTTCAGTTTTGTTTCACTCTAGCAACATTGTTAATAGAAATATTCTTGAGTCTGCTGTTATTCAAATTACAAATAACTTTAACATGAGCAAAGGTCTCTTCCAACTCGATCCCGTTGTTTTGAATTCGTTCAGAAGAGATTTAAACAAGAAGGGCAGAGTACTAAATCTTTGGTAATTCTTCCCTTATAAATTTGTATGCTCCTCTTCCAATTTTTATTTTTATTTTTCAATTCATTTTTATTTTTATTTCTTTATTTTTATTTTTTGTGACATATATTATTTAGGCATTATCCATAAAATAGGTTGTAAATAATCCATTTGAGCTTGAGTTTGTATGCTCCTCTTACAATTTTAATATTTTTCATTTTATTTTTATTTTATTTCTTTAATTGTTCTTCTATTTTTATATAATTTTTTGTGACCTATATATCATTTACGTATTATCTATAAAACTGGTTGTAAACAATTCATTTGAGCTTGTGTTGAATTCGAGTAAAGTGCTAAAATTGGGAGTTTTCCTTAAAAATGTGTATGCTCCTCCCACAATTTCTTATTTCTATACTATATATATATATATATATATATATATATATATACACACTTTCGGTGGTGTAGTGGTTAGCGTCGCTGACTACGAATCCTTCGGCCCCGGGTTCGAAACCCGACGGCAGCCGGCGCGCAGCAAAACCCAGCTGTTCATCCTTCCACACAATAAAGAAAGTGCTTGGTAGAGAAATGGGTACCCTAGGTGGCCTAGTGGTTAAGACGCTGGGCTGCTGATGGTGCGTGGTTCGGATTCCACGTTAAACTCTAGGTCTAAGGTGGAGTGAAAAGCTTGACCTTCGTCAGAATGAACAATTCGGGCGGAAGCTAACCAAAGGTTATCCAAAGGTTATATATACACACCTTTCATTTCAACCTTTCAAATGTTCCGCACAATGACTCCTCATTTCACGAAGGTCAAGCTTGTCGCCCCTTCCGCCCAAGTTGGCCTGGTAAAGTAGAAAGTGGGTTTCTTGTACTCTCCACCTCACATAGCCAGGTACGCCAGGGTCATCGGCCAGGGTCATCGGGGATTGTTCTGTGCCAGGCGTCTAATCTTCTTTTGAAGATGTCCACCGCACCACCATTCTTGTTCCTTAGTTCTTTGGGTAGCTAATTAAACAATTTTGGTCCTCTCACAACAAAACTATTTTCTCTCAGGGTTAAGGATGTTCCCTGTCTAGCCTTTACTTTGGGAGTACGACACAGTCCACCTTTTCTACTTTCCACTGTTATTTGGGGAGTTTAGGGTTCAGAGTAAGATCAGGGGCTAGTTTCACCATTATTTTCCAAATGTAAATAATGGTGTGTGTCTCTCTTCTCCTTTCTAGTGAATATAGGTTCAATTCCTTTCCGACTAATTTAGTTCTTTGCACCCATTGATCTTGACTGTGAAGCTTCTCTGAATCCCTTCTAGCTATATAATGTCTTCTTTTTTATATGGGAATGATCACTGTTTTCAGTAGAGGAATATTATATTCTTATCTCTTCGTTTGAAGGTTTTCGTTACTTTTAAATGCATCAATAATGTTGTTATAGTGTTCCATTAGTTGTGATAGGCGTGATCTACCTGACCGAAATCCATGTTGGTTATCATTTAATTTTTTCTGAGTTTCCAAAATGTCATAGATTTTCTGTCTAACTATTCTTTCAAATATTTTAGTGAGACGAGATGTAAGTGACACTGGCCTATAGTTTTTGGCCTCGGATCGTTCCTCCTCCTTTATATATTGGGACTATGCTCACGCTCTTCAGGATGCCCGGTATTTCTCCCATGCATAGAGATTGCATTCTTGCAATTTTTGATCAGTTTTGCATTCCAATTGTCAGGCCCTGTCGCTGAGTGTGCTTTTAGTTTCCCTATAGTTTGTGTAATATCATCTGTCGTAAAGTCGATGTCCGTTATACTGTACTTTCCCCTTGTAGTTCTTCTTCAAAGAATGCGTTTCTAACGCATATCAGTTCGTCAATTTTTGGGATACTGAATGCTGATTCGTACTGAGCTCTTATTATGTATTTCAGATACTTCTGTTAGATCATCAGATAAAGCACTGTCTTCATTTTTCAAAGGCCTGATAATCGTGTGATTTTTCGAGTTCTTTTTTGCAAAATTATAGAAGTACCTTGAGTTAACCTTTATCGCTTCTCTTGTTTTTCGCCACACTATGTTTTATTGTACGCAAGTTAATTTTTATTATTGTTTAGTAGCATTATATTGTTTCATTCAATCTATAAATGTAATTTTCATTATGGGGTCACCTAGACCCGACAACAATCACTATATGTGCGATCCCGTACTAGCCTTCTAGAATTAATTTCTTGTACTTCCTCTTTTGGTTTATTTCTCATTTTTAAACTAATATCGGTCGACTGATTTCCCCAACTTTGATTTATAACATTAAAAGGATATGTTGGTTCTGTGCACATAATTCGCAGATATTTAGAAGACAATCCTAGGCTTTTACAAAAGGACTTATTAATAACATATTATCGGCGTAGACTAAGTTATTTATCTTCATGTTGTCTATACAACATCCAACTTTTGCCATTAAGTGAAGCCACTAAACCATCAATATACACCTTAAATAGCAATTTATATATATATATATATATATATATATATATATATATATATATATATATATATATATATATATATATATATATATATATATATATATATATATATTCGGGTGTTTTACGGTAATAGGAACAAAATTTCGTAAGGTTCATCTTGCCTCGTATACCTCTTGCCCCAAATCCATTTAGAATAAAAGTAAATCCAGCCAAGTTTCAATAAGTTTCAACAATATTTAGAGGTTGCGCCCTGTACCAACTTTATTTGACATGGATGAAACCATAAACAATCTCACACTATTACAGCACAAGAAAAGCGGCAATTTTATGGGCCGGTTATGTACAAACTGGTAGCCAATCAGCATAGAGTTTACCATATAAGGAGCGGAACCTTATGTACAAACTGGCATCCAATCAGTATAGAGTTTACCATATAAGGAGCGGATCCTGCAAATATCGGTGCTCTTCCAATATGTGCTCTACCGCGAAACTGTGATCTACCATATTCCAATACGTGCTCTACCGTGAAACTAGCCTTATAAGGCTAACTAACGAAAATATCATGACTTAACCTAACCAATCGTTAGGTCAACTATACGCCCTTGACGATTGGTTAGGTTAAGTCGTGATATTTTCGTTAGTTAGCCTTATAAGGCTAACTAACGTACCTGCTGCTAATCCGAATAATCTAAGGTAGATCACGTATTGGAATGTAAATTTTAAGGTAGAGCACATATTGGAAGAGCACCCAAATATCATCCGATTTTGCTGAAATTTGGCTAGGCACACTTTTTTATGAAATGGAAATGGGGCATGGGTATATGATCTAAAATAAAAAATTTGATTTGTGAAACACCCTAATATATATATTATATATATATATATATATATATATTATATATATATATATATATATATATATATATATATAGTGCGTCTGCCTAATCTTAACCGGTTTATAGCGTAAAGTTGGCACTAATAATAATAATAATGGTTAATTGATTGAGAATGACTGAAAGTTAATGATTGAATGTTAAATGACTAGGCTGGAATTACCAATTTACAGTGGTCTACGGTTAACCGGTTTGATGTGGCTAATGGAGTAGGCTTACTATAATTATTGAATGAAATGATATGAATAATTAAAGGTCATCAGCTTGGATTACACCCAAGCAAAGAATATTAATAAGGTTAGAAAAATCACCTTGTTGTTTTGTGTTTAATTAAGAAAATAAATCAGTTATTTATTCACAGTGAAATAACAATGCAATAACGTTAGTTATAGTGATTAACATTGCAATGAAAGTATTTACGATGCTTAACAATTATATAACGGCTTTTATATTATGCTAAAGATGACTGAGGATTAGCAAATAAGGAAATGGTTATACAGCTTAATTGTTAAGTAATTTTATATAGGCTAATGAGTTATGCACAAATGGAACGCAGCATGAAATATGAAGCCTATTGATAACAGAAATTATGCTCGTACGGTTGGTACAGTAAATGGATTAGGCCGCCAAGAATGAAATGCCTAAAAGAACACATAAACAACAGGATGCATGATAAGTAAATTGTACGATGATCACAATAACAGGGTGATGCGAAATTACGGTATTGGAATGACACTTGAAAATAGGCCTACTTGGTTTTGATGGTGAGCGTTAATTTGAACGGTATTGAAAACACTTTTAGGGTATAGCCTAAAACGCGGTTCTGCGATTACACTGTGTAGGCTTCACGAGAACTGCTTAACACAAAAGCGAAGGGTAGGCTTACCGAAATGCTGAATACCTCTGGAGATGGAAGAGATACTTGAAGGTTGACCTTGTAGACTATAGGCCTAGATGAGGTTGATGTGATGTGCTGAGAACCGGTAGGGGTTGTAATAAAGAGGTCAACTAGACGCCTACAGCAGTGATTTTCTTTCTTGCAGAAAGGAATTGTAGCGTACTTCAAGTGTTGCTTCGTTCTGGTATAACGGTTGAAGTGTCACTTGGAAGGCAGCCGGCTAAAGTTGATGGCGCTGCGTAGAGAGTAGAATTTCGAAGGGGACATACGAGCGGAGAGTTGGTAGAGAGCCTTATTTGATGATAGACTTCGTGTAGGCCCGACCAAAACCTTGAAGGAATAGCAGGCCGCTCTCCGGCGAAAGCCGGAGAGCGAGTGGCTTGACGTGTGGTGCTGCTGATGAAGGATGCTGAGAGTGAGACGTGACGACCAAGACGAGAAAATTGCAAGCGAGAAGTGAGAATGATTTGATGAAGAAGCTGCATTTTATAGGTCTTGGTGACGTCCTTTGGTGGACGCTTCGGGAAATACCACAAAATCTGTATTTTCTGTGGTCCTGTTTCATGGCCACGTGTAGCTGTAACGGTTATTTTGATTCCATGCTGTTTGAGAATGGGCAGAAAAGGAATTCTTCTCTCTCTCTCTCTCTCTCTCTCTCTCTCTTCTCTATATATATATATATATATATATATATATATTTCAACTGCAAACAACACACAGTATAATTAACGTAAAGAACGACGCTTGTATAGAAGAACATTCCGCGCAAGATAAGGAGGGAGAACGAACAAATGAAAAAATGAGTTAGCGTAATTAATATTGTTTCCCGTAATTTTTACGTGATTTACAGATAAAGGTATATTTTAAGGATAAATAAACACTATTAAGCACTTCAAACTTTTGTTTTCACATTGTTTAATATTTTGCAGAACACTCAGTTTCGGAACGTGGTGAAAAAGAAAAATATGTACACAAAACGATGTAGCACAATAAAACAGCTAGCACTGTGGGGTTCTATTTGAGAAATAGGCGTGCCCATATTGCCCCACTTTTGGGGGACAAACGATATTCGTCACCATGTTCTATTAAAAATTACACATGCCTTTAGTTACGAGCTCACTAGGTCTTAGATCATAACAAACGTGAGTGTTTGTGGTAAGAATATTTCAAGTTATTCATATTCACTAGGTTGAAGGCTTCTAATATTGGTTTATAGTCGACGAGATACATCATAACGTAATACCTCTTGTCATACCATTCGTTAAACAGTTTCATAATCCGTAGTCGCATTTCAGCTCATTGTGTGTACGATAATTTATTTGTGTACTGAACGGCTATGAAATTAGGTGAGGATAGCTTATTAGATTAAGATAGGTTAGATTACTCTTGCACAGTTGCGGTTAGCGTTAAAAGGCGTTTAGGTTACGTTAGGGCAGGCCAGGTTATTTGGTGGACTGTGCTAAAATGATGTTGAATAAGCCAGGTTAGACTATTCAAACTACAATATGTACAAAATCCTGTCAGACTTTCATGCTTCAAGATTTAAAAAATAAAATTCACCCCCCCCCCCCCTGACTCGAATGTAGTATAAAAATTTGTGTATTGTACGTTAATGAAAGGATTGTTGCTTGGAAGAGCTATAAGAAGCAGCTAATATTTAAGACCATTTGGATAGTTTTAATCTTATTTCCTGAAGAGTGGCCTAGAACTGTGTTTCTGTATAAAGAAGGTAAAACCTTGAGTGCAATAGATTGCATTACTTGAATTTCAAGGTGTGCTTTCCTAAACATTAGTTAGTAGGGAAACATCTTTTGTAATTAACAATATCAGAACTGGAAAAACCCGAAAAGTTGTCTAACAAGAATGAACAATGACTATAGTCATTATCTTTAAGGAATAGAAAGAGGTTAAGCGATGAATTGAGAATAGAAGAATAGAACAGGTAGATGGTTTGGGCATCATTGCCCAGCCATCAAAAGTACGAAGAACATTTTCTAAATCAGGATTTGAAAGATGTTTAAAAAAAAAAACGCTATTAAAAATGGGGATACGTGGTTAAAAGGCTGAATTATATACAGGGACGTTGAAATTGGATTACGGTAGAAGTGATAAAAAATGAGTTGGAAGGATGGGTCATAAAGAGTTTCAATTATTTGAATGTAACTGAAGACAATATGTGTGGTGGACAGAAAACGAACATATGAAACCTATAAGGTGTGTGCATCTCAGATTCTGGTGATTGTAAAGCTTAGTAAACTGTCATGATTGCAAAGTAATTAAATCTCTGAAATGGGTAATGAACGGTGTATAAAATAAATAAAAGATATGTAAGAAATAAATAACTGGGAAAATAAATAAATAATTACTAAGTCCACGACGAAGGGCAGACCGTGGTTGGGAAAATTAGTTCTAAGTAAGCAGATTGTAAGTTGAGTTGTAAATTGACTAGATATGTGATACCTTTAAAATAAATAAACTTGTAGTTGCAAAACTGTTGAGTCCCTTCAGTTAAAAGAGCATAACTAAATGGTCGTGGATATCGCTTATTTATTTTACATGAGATATGACGTTTCTGTAAGTCAATTCAAGTTGATATACCACATCTGACAAATTGCTCATATTAACATAGACCAAGGTTAGAATAGAAATATAACAACTGACAAATTCTCATGCTGCTGCTATAAATCGAGAATCTGCTGATCATTGTCGAGATTCAATTCAAGGGTTATTGGTGGTGAAGTCTTTATCTCTATGGTTCTTAAGATAAGGTTTGTTTGTTATGCGTGCGAATATAATGGAGTATATGATTCATGGCTCACAAGAAAATTACAAATATATTTCTATTTAAAAGCAGAATCAGTGTAGACGCTGAACAGAATGCTGATATATCAGTAAATACAGCTTGGATGGACGTAGAGGATGTAATAATCCCACTTTCGGATAAGTGTGAAATAGACAGACAGGAAGAAAGCCGAGGGCAATGGAGCCTCTGGTGTAATACACTACATTTCAATTTCTGGATAACCGATAAGAAAAAATTAAAAAGAAAAATCTGAAAGTTGTTGGTATATTGATGCTTGGTACAAAGAGCTTTTGAACTTTGATGCTCCCTCTAACGATGCATGATTTATTGATTCAAACTTTAACCTACAGCAAGATTGTTTATTGATTTTATTGATTTTAAAGCAAACAGATGATCCCTATTTTACAGTACAAAGAGTAAACTGCACGTTGTGGATCTGCAGAGAGGAAAAAATATTTTATGATATACCATTAAATTTTCGCCCTTTTCAACTAGTTTGTTAAAGTTATGATGAAGGACAACTTGTAAATTGTGTAAAAGGTGTTGTATACGTTACTTTGGTAATTCATGCAAACTATTCAAACCACAATATGTACAAAATCCTGTCTGAACTTTCTGCTTCAAGATTTTAAAACATAAGATTCATCCCCCTGACTCGAATGTAGTATAAAAATTTGTGTATGGTATGTTGTTGTTGTTGGTTAGCCGATCAGCCCACTCTGATCGAGCAAGCCGGCGGCACGCAGGTAACCGATCGCCCTCTCCGGAGTGGACCAGAGGTTCAGCGCACTAGTGATGTGTTGTGTTCTATGTTGTGCTAGAGCGGTACAGTCTCTCATAATGTGTTCAATTGTTCGTGGTGTGTCCTGGCACAAGTGGCAGGTGTTGTCTGTGGAGTTGTCTAGTCTGTGTTTATATGTCCGTAAGTTGGGGTGATGTCCACATCGAAATCGTGCTAAGTTAACTCGATCCGATCTGCTCAGGCTGATCTCTGACCTGTTAATGGGTGGCGGCTTCGCACCAAGGACCGCATTCCGACCGAGTCGTGTCAGTGCTTTGTGGGTTAGGTGTGTGTCTGTTTGTTTTCTGTAATGTGTGATGTCTGTGGGGCGTGGTATGGAATGGAGTATTTGATTATAATGTCTCTCTGGTGTTACCTTAATGGTGCGAGGTGTTGGTGCATGATTGTACATGTAGTGGCAAGGGTGTTGTGGTTAGTTGTCGCTGCTGCCATGAATTGTGTTCCCCTCATGTCTAAATGTTCCCTAACTTTCAGTATTTTTGTTTCTGTGTGCAGGTGTTCTATTGGTGTTGTTTGAGTGCATCCTGTAATGATACGAAGTGCGTTGTTTTGTATTGTTTTGTAAGGTGTTTATGTGTGTGTTTGAGATAATGGGTGCCCAGCATGGGCTAGCATAGTCCATAACTGAGCGAATATATTGTTTGTATATGAGTGATGTTGTTTCCTGCTGGTGTCCAAAGTTTGTGCCTGTTAGTACCCTAAGCGTGTTAAGTCTTGACGTACATTTGTTTTTAATGTCCTGAATGTGGTTTGCAAAAGATAATGATGTGTTGTATGTGACCCCAAGTATTTTGGTCTGTGAGTGTGTGGAATGTTGATGTTGTTTAGTGTAAGCTGTGGAATTACCTGGTGTTCTTTTGTGTTGCTTGTAAGCAAGGTGATGGTTGATTTTGTGGGCGCTACTTTGAGTCTATTGTGTGTGAGCCAGTCTTGTATACTGTTTATGTATGTTTGTAGGTTATTTGTAGCGGTGTCGATGTTGTTGTGGGTGGATGTTAGAATGATCATCTGCATATGATGATAAGGTAAGCTTGTTATCTATGGGTGTTGGAATGTCATGCATGTATAAGTTGAAGAGTGTTGGTGAGAGAACAGAGCCTTGAGGGACCCCGTTCGGAAAAAGCTTGTTTTTGGATGACTTGCCATTAAATGTGACATGTGAGTATCTTCCTGAAATAGTTGCTCAGCCACCTTTTGGTGTTATTGTGCATGTTTGTGTTGAGTATTTTGTTTATGAGAGGGAAGCGTGGGATAGCATCAAATGCTTTACTAATGTCTATTGTTGCTAATAGTGTACGTTGAGCTGGTCGTTCTGGAGTTGATGCCATCCATGATGTGCTGCGTGAGGTTAGTGAGTAATGTCGTGGTTGAGTGGTGAGGTCTGAATCCATGTTGAGTAGGCGATAGTGGTATGTGTGGGTTGGTGATTTGTAAGATTAGTCTTTCTGTTACTTTGGAAAGTATGCATAGTAAAGTAATGGGTCTATAGGAAGCTGGTTCTGTTGGATTTTTGTTTGGTTTGAGTAGTGTAATAATTTTATCTTGTTTCCATATGTCAGGAATAATACAGTGTTGGTATGAATATGTGCTGATATTTGTGAGAGCTAGTATTCCTTGTGGGCCCAAGTGTTTAAGGTATATGTTAGATATGTTGTTTGGTCCAGTAGCCTTCGAATTCTTAATGTTTTTGATGATCTTGGTGGTCTGGTCTGTATTGAAGGGTGTAATGGTCGTGTCGAGTCTGTAGGTTTTCTTGTGTCTGGCTGTTTGTCTGTCTGCGTGTTTCTGGTTGTTGTCTCTGTTTAAGAGACTTATCTTCGCGTAGTGATTAACTAGAATGTTAGCTTGTGTGTGTATGTTGGGATATTATTTTGGCTGCGACAGATAGCCGCGTGTGAGGTGTGAATGCCGCTGTTAGAGTGGGTAATGCTGTTTATAGTCTTGTATAGCCTGGATGTATATGTGGAGTGGTTTAGTGTTATTATGAATTCCCTGAATGTTTCTGTTTGTTTTTCTTTGAGTTTGTTGTTTATTTCTATGTTGAGCTGTTGTATCTGCTGTTTTATGGCTTCTGTGCATGGTGTTTGTGTTATGTTTGAGGTTGTTACGTTGCCTTATGAGGTGGACTATTTCTCTAGTGTAATTTGGGTTGTATTTCCTAATGTTGCCCTTGGGTATGTATTTGTTTGCATTATTGATGATCTGATTAAATGTTTTGAGTGTTGTATTGATGTTTATGATGGGTGTGCTGTTTAATGTGGTGAATTGTTCCTCAGTCTGTATTTTGAACTGTTCCCAATCAGCTTTCTTGTAATTTCTGTAAGTGTGCCTAAGGCTGTTGGGGCAGAGTGTAGAATGTGTTGTAATGATGATGGGCAGGTGGTTTGATGACAGTTGTTTTTCTGTTCTCCAGTGTGTATGTGTTGCTAGTGAGGGGGAACAGAACGTTATGTCTGTGGAGGAGTTTGAGTATCCTGCTTGATGTGGTATGTGTGTATGTTCTTCTGTATTGTTAAGAATGAAGCGGCTGTTTAGTTGTGTAGCTATGTTGGCGCCTCTGGTGTCTTTAGCGTTGAAGTCTCCTCCTAAGATGACATTAGTGAGAGAAGCCAGATTGTGTAACTGTGGATTGTAATTGGCTGGTACCTGAGGTGAACTATCTGGTGGGATGTAAATGTTGATTAGTATGGTGTGTTTTGCGCGTGTTTTAATGTTAACTGCCTGTATTTCTATCGTGTTATCTGCTTGGATTGTGTTTGTAATGTTTTGGGTGACATCAGTGTGGCTAATGCTTTTACGTATGTAAGTGATGAGTCCACCCCCGTTACCCCCAGTATGATCTTGACGGATCGCCGTGGAATCAGGGATGATGGGTGTTTTGTGTGTGCGTTTTAGTTTTGTTTCTTGTATAAGTGCTATGTGAATGTTTTGTTTGTGTACGAATTCCCTAAGCTGCATGATTTTGTTTGTGAGGCCATCTTCGTTGTACTGTAATATGTTAATATTATATTTCTGTATGTGTCTCATGGTGCTATTGTGTCTATGTCTTTGTGTATGGTGACATGTGTAAGTTGTAGTAGGGCCTGGATTAGTCTTAATGTCGCCGGAGAGTAAGAGTAGTCCGGGGAGCACGCAATTGCTCCCCGTAAATGAAAAAATAGCACACTGAGAATAGGTCCGGCTCCGGGAGCCGATCGGCACTCTGACCGTGCCACGCAACAGGCCGTCGACTGCCAGTCTGGCCAACTGTAGACAGCCCGCTGCACGGAGATTTGAGGAAGTTTGGCCACCAGCGCGTTGATGTTTTGGCTTGACGTCGCCTCTTCGCGTTGACGTGTCCCGCGCTGGAGGATGCAGCCACTGTTAGAAGCTTCCTCGTCAGCTGCTAACACTTTTTTCACGTTGTTCTAGGTACCAGTTCAGAGGTTTTTTATAAACAAATCTCAGTTTTCTGCTCAAAACGGCTTTCTAATTTTAAAATTGATTATTCAAGGAAGGAAGATGTTGACTTCTATTTTGCGGCAACAATTGATGATATTTATGTTACTTTATTGATTAATGAAAATGATTAGGCTCTTCAAGTAAAGATTTCTTTCGTAATAATTGATAAATACGAAACAAAAAACGTATATGCAAACAGGATGATGATGCTTAGACTACTCAAGTTGATGAAGTTTTCTCTTTCTCATATATTGTATCGACGTGATGCTGTAAATATATTTCAAGTTTCTGCATAAATAACTTGTGTTTCACAGAAAACAAAGACTTCCCTCAATCTTCTATCACATCCAAACAGTCCAAACGGTAGACACCATGTATTTATGGTATGTTGATGAATGGACTGTCGCTTCGAAAAGCTATAAAAAGCAGCTAATATTTATGGACATTGGGCTAGTTTTAATATTATTTTAAGTTCACAATATAGATTTAGACTAAGAAGGGTTTTTAGATTTTCAAATTTTTTATCTGATCAGATAGATCAGGGGTTCCCAAAATTTTACCACCAAGGACCCCTAAATATTAATTCCGTACAGACATAGACCCCGCACAAAAAAAAATTATGAATTCAGTTACAAACTATAGTATATTTCATAAACATAGATAGCTTTTAAATTAATGTAAAATTAAATATTCTACGCTCATTAAACCAGTTTAATAAACACTTACCGAATGTCTAGTGTGAAATGGAAATTTACTTTAATATAGTTAATGTTACTATTTTTCCAAAAGCTTAGAGACCCCTTGGAAGCTTCCTACAGACCCCTGGGGGTCTGTACAGACCACTTTGGGAATCCCTGAGATAGATGATGGACATAATCTAGCCTACACGTTACTTAATTGGAATTTACTAAGACACTTGTCAAGGTTCCACATAATTCCAAACCGTCCTTACTGATAAAATACTTCTTATTTAGGGTTACCATACGTCCGGTTTTTCCCGGACATGTCCGGGAAAGTTGAATATTTATAACATTGATTTTTGAGGCCATAACACTTGTTCTTATTTATAGATACTCAGTATAGACGACATGTAGTACGCAGTATATATAACACATTAATACAACGTGAGTTGGTAGATACTGATACAAATACACCCCCCCATCTCCGGAGTGTCCTCCTTTTTGAAAGTTCAAATATGGCAACCCTATGACATTAAAATTATTCCCCAAACCTATGAGCTCATCTCTTTGATACAAAGTTTTTTATTTTATTATTTAAGGGTAAAATCGTACTTGTAAACTTCTGTATTTTATTTATTTTATAAAATTTTCATCCATTTATTTTATAAAATTTTCATCCATTTTTTCTGAATTTCTATTTAACTTAAACTTCTCATCTTCGTGGTTGCTTGCCAAATCATTTATACATTATATACAGTACGTTTATCGCAGGGTTCAGATAACTTCTTCATTGTCTCACTGGGATACGTTGTGTATAGTGAGAGGTCCAATATTCTTATTTTTACAGCTAGATGATTCAGATGAAGGACTGTTAAGTAAAATATCTAAAATTTACAAATGGTACAAAAAGTAGGATACCTAACCATGGATCAAGTAAAGATAAGCACCCCCAACCTTTTTTAGTTAGCTTTATAAGGCTAACTAACGAAAATATCACGACCTAACCTAACCAATCGTCAAGGGCGTACAGTTGACCTAACGATTGGTTAGGTTAAGTCGTGATATTTTCGTTAGTTAGCCTTATAAAGCTAACTAGAAAAGGTTGGGGGTGCTTATCTTTACTTGATCCCTAATCATTCCCAATTATTTATATATGTTCCATGGATACAAGTAAGAAAAGAATATTGTTATTAAAAAATTTGGATCACCGGAAGATCAGGGCCCCACCCTCAGTTACCAAATTATATCTTCGCTAAAACTAACGAAGATATCACGACTTAACGTTACTAACCAGTCGTCAAGGCCGTACAGTTGACCTAACCGGGCATTCAATTTATTATTATATTTGGTACTGTAAAGCAAAAAACAAGAATACATGGGGGCTCTGATCTTCAGGTGATCCAAAAAATTTTGTATCTTTGCTTGTAAAAAATAATGGAGCAAGTGTAGTTTACGTCCCCATGACGCAAAAGGGGACACAAACTACACTAGGTCAAAGTTGGGGAACATAAATTACACAAGGATCTTTAGGAGACATTTTTTAAATGAATCCATCAAATAAAACGTTAAAACTAACGTATACCTAATCAAATAAAACGTTAAAACTAACGAAAATATTACGACTTAACCTAAACAATCGTCAATATATATATATATATATATATATATATTGACGATTGGTTAGGTTATTGGCGCACCTAAAGCAAAAGCAGCCCCTGTGTAATTTCTTTATTTATGGTCAGATTTTTATTAAATTTCTGTATAGAGGTTTTCAAATACTAACCGGGCCTTCAGTGTTATTCCGATGTCCGCTGTTGAAGGTCCGGTTAGGTCAACTGTATACCCCGTTAGGTCAACTGTATGCCCTTGACAATTGGTTAGGTTAAGTTGTGTTATTTTCGTTAGTTTTAACCGGATGACAGTTTGTGTACTCTGTCATATTTAATCAAAGAAGTTTGCGAAATCTCGAATTGTATCATCGAAACTCAGTTGATTGGGGGGCCCCCCTCATGCATGGGAGCCTGAGGCTTCAGCCTCAATAGCCTCAATGATAATCCGCCACTGGGGACAGGCTGAATGAAAGCGAACTTCCAGCAGGAAGGAAAAGTACCAGATGAGAGGCAAAGACGAGGAAAGATAAATTTTTAATGTGTTCGTTCCTCCATAACCAGAAATTTAACATCAAATAAAACTTATGTGAAAGATAGAGAGCAAGCATTTAAAGTTAAGCGCCTTCACACCTAATTTCCTATATACCTTTGGTTAGCTTCCGCCCGAATTGTTCATTCTGACGAAGGTCAAGCTTTTCACTCCAACTACAGTTTAACGTGGAATCCGAACCACGCTCCACCAGCACCCCAGCGTTTCAACCACTAGACCACCCAGGGAATCTATTTATCTACCAACCACTTTCTTTATTGTGTGTGTGGAAGGATGAACAGCTGGGTTTTGCTGCACGCCGGCTGCCGTCACCGGGTCTCGATCCCGGGGCCGATAGATTAGTAGGGAGCGACGCTAACCAGTACACCACCAAGACGCATACTGCACCATATATATATATATATATACGAGGGCCACTCAATATATTTTGCCCCACCTTTTTTTTTCTTTCCAAGTTTCCTTGTAAGTTCCAGAAATTTTGTACACAAGTAGTTACATACCTTTTTTACAAGTTTTTATTTTTCCACATAGTCTCCATCCCTTTCTACAGCTTTCCTCCGCCTCGAAACAAGGGCCTTTATTCTTTGCTGGTAAAAGTCCGCTGGGTGGACTCGCCCCGGTTTGTTGCACAAAGCGACCAGAATTTGCAAAGAATGCAACTTTCAGGTTTGATTAAATAATCATCTCTGATGAACAATTATTATTGAAAATACGCAGTCAATTACTTTAGTGGTATTGCTCATTACACATGAAACACTGTGCGATATTTTTAGCCAACAATCTTTGTTCAACAATTCTCATATATAGACGCAGGCAAATAAGCATAATCCCTTTTCTCCAAAATATGTTCTAATTGAACTATACGATATGTGCGAGGGATAGAAGGTGAAAGTATATAAAAGCAACTCGTTTCATCAGAATCTGAGAATAGAATTAGTGCCACAATGGTGGAATGGAAAAATTAACTTGTACGTCTATTTGCTCGCAGCGCTGTTCTTTAATGTGTATAATATTGATGGAATAACTGTTTCGAGACAAAAGTTGATTAAATGTATAGTATAGCTAATATGAGGTTAAATACCAGAGTATGCCCTGTAAAACTCACTAGTCGTTTTCTATTAATTGGATATATTAAGGAAGTTTTTTTGGCACAAACCTACTTATCTGGTTATATATATATGTATATATATATATATATATATATATATATATATATATGGGAATTAACTCAGAATGGTCCCCTGAGTTTTTTATGATACACACAGACCGTGCATGGAACAAGGAACTCTTCTGGGATAATTAAATCCACTATAGTCCGAATAAGTAATGGTAAATGACAAATACCATAGTTTTTCTTTTTCATGGTGCTAGCCCGACGTGGGCAACGGGTCACTCGCAAAGAGATCCCACAAATATAGCTTCCCTCACCAACTATCTGCAAAGCAGACAGGATCCAGCGAGTGATCCGTTGCCCACGTCGGGCTAGCACCATGAAAAGAAAAAACTATGGTAGTTGTCATTTACCATTACTTATTCGGACTATAGTGGATTTAATTATCCCAGAAGAGTTCCTTGTTCCATGCACGGTCTGTGTGTATCATATATATATATATGTGTGTGTTTGTGTGTGTGTGAGTGTTTATATTATATATTGTTAATGGTATGATGATGTTGATAAGCTTAATAAGACCATAGGATTTGAAATAGAAGCATGAAATAGCATAATGTTCGCGGGATCGCGATTTTCCCTTTAAGATGGAATTCATAGCCCTAGCTCTGTAACTTGAGTAAAAAAAAATTATGATCGAAATAAAATAAAAACTGAAATATGTAACAATAACAACAACTGGTCATCGGAAACAATAAATTAGACAAACAGAAGCATGCCTACTTCAAAAGATTGAGTTGCCAACTGTTTTTTATTGCGAAGGAAATCAACTGTTTAATTTAAGTAATCGTTTACATATATAATAATAATAATAATAATAATAATAATAATAATGTTTAAGTGAATGTTTAGAGACGGTAAACAGATTTGATGATTCAGTATTTGATCATGAATCTACCCGAATATGCATGACTAGACCGAGTTTGCTTTGCGCTTTACGCAACTTGACGTAACTAGTGATATAAATGGATGAATTAGTGCTAGCATTTCTTTAAATTTATCTTACAGATACATAGCTTAGAACAACAGTTACAGGTTAACTGGATGAACTGTATCACAGTGAAGGAAGACATCCGGGCCGGATGCAATTTTCACAGAACACTAAAAGCAGCTGGTCATCCTGCTGTGGACTGGCTGCTAAGCATTTTCCGGGTGGTGTGGTCGCAGGAAATTGTACCGGCAGAATGGGGCAGAGCAATTATATGTCCTATATATAAAAAGAAGGGAAGTGAGCAGGAATGTCAAAACTACCGTGGCATATCTTTGATGTGTCATGTGGAGAAAATATATGAAAGGATTTTGGAACATAGAATACGAAACATACTGGAACCTGGGTTACTGGAGTATCATTGTGGCTTTCGTGCAGGCCGGAGTACTATAGATCAAATTTCAGCCATAAGACAATATCTTGAGAAGAGCCGAGAATTCAATTTGGACCGCTTCATATGTTTTTTGGATCTGGAGAAGGCATTTGATGGTGTGCCCAGGGAGAAGCTCTGGGTGTTTTTGAGTGAGAGAGTGCCACCCAAGCTTCTGAGAGCAGTAATGAGCACCTATAGGGTCTCCCAGAGCACGGTGGTGAGATCGGAGGAGTGGTTTCATGTAAGTACAGGAGTTAAACAAGGGAGTGTTCTGTCACCCATTTTATTTATTGTCTACATCAACAGGGTTGATTATGCAGGGAGAATTATGTAGAGGTGGGATGAGAGATTGAGGGAGTATGGACTGAAACTGAATTATGATAAAACTGAATATATGGTGGTAACGAGGGGAGCGAGCGAGGATGGAATCTTTGTTAGGGGAAGGGAAATGAAAAAGACGGATACATTTAAAAACCTTGGTAGTGTGATAGCAAATGATGCGGGTATGGATGCAGAGGTGAATGAAAGAATTGCTAAATATAGCAGAAATGTTTCCTTCCTGTACCCCCTATTGAAAGATCAAAACATCCCTGAAAAGGTAAAGACGCATATATACTCAACAATATTGAAGCCAATCTTACTATACGGCAGCGAGACTTGGGCTCTAACCACAAGGACGAGGGGAAAACTGCAAGCAGCTGAAATGAGGGTCCTGAAATTGATAGGAGTAGTAAGTAGATTGGATAAAATAAGGAACACTGAAATAAGAAGGCGATTGGGTGTAACTTCGGTTAATGAGAATATTGAGAGGAACCAACTGAGATGGTACGGGCATGTCCAACGAATGCCGATGGAAAGGACAGCAAGAGGAATGCTGGAATGGGCCCCTCAAAACAGAAGCCCAGTTGGAAGACCCAAGATCCGATGGATGAATAACATCAAGAGTGCTGTCCAGAAGTGTGGAATCAGTCTCCAACGGGCGAACTTGATGTGTGGAGATCGTGAGGCATGGAGGAGTCTCGTCCGAGGGCTCCCAACTGACAGACCGCTTTAGGTCTACCAGTCGCCTGGTAAGAAAGGTAAGAATGAAATATAAATTGCATGTATTCAAATGTGCGTGTTCATCCTGGTCTTTTTGAAAAGGGCATATATATATATATATATATATATATATATATATACAGTGGTGGGCACCGTTAACCAAAAAGTTAACTTCGTTAACCGCTAATCCGTTAACCAAAAAGTTAACTTCGTTAACCGTTAATCCGTTAATTCGTTAAACATGTAACGGAAGTTACCGATAAACCGTTACGTTAACTTTTATTATAAAAAAAATGAAAAACACAATATATATATAATTTAATTTTCCCTCTTCTTCTCGTTCTCCATTTAGCTTGCGCAATGTTGCAAAGCGCAAGCGCAATCTTGTGTAAACACATGAGTTCAAGTTCAAATATTTCCACATAAATTAAAATAGTCATCCATAAAATTGAAAGAAAACCAAAAGAAAACGATGTACTGTAGACTTATGCCCCTTTTGTCCTGTTGGTACTTAGAAGTTGACTCAATAAATCCTTTATTATTTCACACTTAAAAATAATAAACAAGAACAACAATTGTTTGAAGCATTCTTGAACATTTCAAGAACAAGATAAAAAATAAAATAACCCTTACCTTTGTTATTTGGAACAGATATGGCACAGAATATTCGGGAAGTAATTGCACTGAAATTTCTTCGGTCTTCACAGCAGAGATACTAAAGAGTAAACAGCCTCTGGCGCCACACGCTCACATTTACTTCTCAACGCCATCTATTATCTCATAAAGAAACTAATTCACATTGGGACTTGAAAGTACCGGCATGATCAACCGGGTAGAAAAATAATTATGGAGATTTTAAAGATGTGGTACCTAGAAGTACCGCCAGGACATAAAGGGTTAAGGTGAAAACGCTCCCATTGTAAGACATCAATTGACTTAATTTATGTCATCAAAGTGACATGAGAATTGAAATCTTACCTGATCAGTTTTTGGTTCTTGAAATGTATCAAGGAGACTAGTAATAAGGTACTCACAGACATATTATAAATATACATGACTTACTTGACAACGATTATTTTTAAATATTCACTAGCACAAACATGTTGCGCAAGAGACAGACTGCAAATGAAACGAATGTAGTTATTTGTTGTAATTGTTACATATATATTATTGAAAGTGCCTTAAAATGCTCGTGATATTTCTTGAAACAAGTTGAAACATTCAACTCAAATGGCAAATCTTTCCGCCTGATTTTACAGTCGACCATGTTTTGCTCAAACCAATGCCATAAATAACTACCATATTTGGTAAGACACAAATTGTGGCGACGGAAACAAATATATCGCCTGATTTTGCACTGCGGAAATGGAAATTCGTTCATCACTATTAACAGTGGCGGATTAATTGCGCACCTGCTCAGCACTGAAAATAATAGAAACTTTTAAACGTTTATTTATGAATTTTTTGGGTTAACGGACTTGAGTTAACGGAAGTTAAATGTAACGGAAGTTAATTAGTCCGATAATGACTTTCAAAGTTAACTTAAAAGTTAAATCGTTAACGAAAAAGTTAACTTCGTTAATTAACGATTAACGGATTAACGGTTTGTGCCCAGCTTTGTATATTATATATATATATATATATAGATAATATTTGCTGATCATGATGAATATTACCTTGTTACTATACGAATGGATTGAAATATATAAGCTTCCCTTAAGATTAGATAAATGAAATTTAAATGAATTTAGTTAATATTTTCTGGATCTATTTCGTAATACAAATATTAGAACAAAAAAAAATTGTTTATGAGTTAACTGTATTTATTCTAATTTTATTTTGTGTGGTATCGGTATTAATATATTAAATCGAAACGATGATCTGCACACAGTTGGCAAAAAGTTATTTTTAAGGCCTTCTGCTGTATTTTTTGAGACCTTACATGTCTTCGAATAGGTCAATTAGGTAGGTTGTCTATTATGGAATTTTTTTTAAGGTTTTTCCTATTTAAGTCAAAATAATCTCTAATATTCAGGCTCATTCGTCAAGCTCATGTTACCATAAGGCAACGGTCGGCGTTAAAAAAATCTATGCTATTTGTCAAACACTACAGTTCTTCTTCTTATATACATAATATATACGTTGCTTCCATTTACTAGTATATATATATATATATATATATATATATATATATATATATATATATATATATATAATTCTGCCCGAATGCTTCCAAAAAGATAAACTAACGGGACCCGCGAAACCGGACACGGCGGAACACGCCGAAACGCTGCGTAAAATAATCATGAAATTTTTTCCTACTCAACTCAACATCTCGTCAGGGAATGTTTGTTTGTTTGTTTTTCTTTTAAACCTCTCTCATGAAAGACGCTGAAGTCTTCTAAAGGAAGGCGAGGAACGCGAGGAGGAAATTCTTAAATTGATCCAATTTCCTCGGCCCAAATGTCATACTACTGGTATCGTCACCCACAAAAAAATGGTTTTGATTTGATGCAAAATATTTACAGCTCTATTTACCGAGGTATCGGTCCAACAAAGACCCCATGACCCACTTCAGGCTAGCCTCAAAAGGATTAAGAGAGAGGTAAAGATTAAACTCTCCATGTCTACACCCATGTATGCGCAAAGCCATCACGCCGGTAAAGAGATAAGAGTTACTTAATTATCATATATTAACAAAGTATGAATTTCATTAAATTACATACATGTCCATTACAGAAACGAGTGTTATTGTAATATAATAATACATAAAACTTTGTTCCACCTTTCCTCCATTACATTGCGCGACCATTCTGTCTTCTCTATACAAAACTTAACTTTACGCCTTTTATTCCTATCCCTTAAACTGGAACGAGAGGATAGCTTTACTGAATGAACCACACATCCTTAAAATCCATCTTCGTAATGGCGTCTATGTGAAAGTTTGAGGATTAAATAGCTTTTTAATGGGTAATTCCGTCCAAGACTTAGTGAAACTAGTTATAAAACTAGAAATAAACCATATATACTGTATATACAACTTTAATGAATTTTTAAGGAAAGCTTTTATTATGAGATTGAATTCCTTTTTTTTAATGTTATAGGACTTTTCATAAGACTTCAGTGTAATAATTTTTCGAATCAAATTTTTATTTTAATATTTTGTCTAGTACTCATTATATATATGGGATGAACTTCAAAATTAAACACGTGAAATAAATGAATGATGCGAACCCACAAGGAAAAAGAAAAATGATTCCAAGGCCTTTCGTGTATTCCCTGACGAGGTGTACTTCTGAATACACGAAAGGCCTTGGAATCATTCTTGTTTTTCCTTGTGAGTTTGCATCAGATATATAGGGTGGCGCAAAAGTCAGGAACCATAGGCACATTTTAATAATTTGTGTTTAATATGTGTTTTGTTCTTTTCAGATTTGTTGTTGAACCTATGGCACAGAAATTGGCAATAGATGAACGGGTGGAGATAGTTTTAATGTGTGCAAGGCGTGGTAACACACACTGATCAGCTGCTACTGCTTTTAATGACAAACACCCTGAGGGGCCGCCAGTTGTTCAGGCATCAGTTGGAAAACTGTTCACTCGCTTCAAAGAAACGGGAAGTGTTCATGATCGGCCGCGTAGTGGTTGGCCAAAACGTTCAACCGATGCAGCAACATCATTAACGGTACCTAATCACCTCGAAAACAGCCCACGTAAGTCCTTAAGAAAATTATCCCAGGAAACGGGTGTCTCCAGAAGATCCATTCAACGAATTCTTACAACAAATTGTTTCCACCCCTACAAAGTCCAACTCGTTCAAGAACTGCACGGTGATGACACAGACCGTCGTGTGCCAGTGGTTTCTACAACATCGACAGCTTCAACGAAGGATCATGTTCAGTGACGAAGCGATATTTCACCTCAGCGGTCGTGTCAATAGGCATAATGCACGCGCGCTCTGGGGGGATCGGTTAATCGGTCCGTACTTTTTCGACGGCAATGCAACAGGTGAAACATATCTGCATATGCTGCAAACATTTCTAATGCCCATACTGGACGACATTCCATTGGCAGAACGGGCGGAGATGTGGTTTCAGCAGGATGGTGTACATTTCGCAACCATCGTCCAGAACTCTTTAGATGAAACATTCCCAAGCAAGTGGATCGGACGGCGAGGGCCCGTCGAATGGCCACCTAGGTCTCCAGACCTCACGCCTCTTGACTTTTTCTTGTGGGGCCATCTCAATTCGGTAGTCTATGCTGATCGACCCAGAACCATACGTTCTCTAAAGGATAAAATCACATGCGAGTGTGCCAAAATCAGTACCAATGTGTTAAGGAATGTTCAAACATCATGCATTCAACGCGTCAGAAAGTGTCTCCAAGTGGAAGGCCACCAATTCGAACATTTATTATAATTTAATAAAATGTGCCTATGGTTCCTGACTTTTGCGCCACCCTGTATATATATATATATATATATATATATATATATATATATATAGGGGCCCCCCCTAACCCATACAGAAAAAGAGACTGTAAACATAGAAGCCTTACAAAGAACTTTCACTTCTAAAATAGAGGAAACGAAAGATGAAGACTTGTCACGACTACAATCCTTCAAACTCTACTCCCTGGAAAGAAGACGCGAGCTGTACAAAAGATATATGCATGTATGGGAAATATTTGAGGGTTGTGTCCTTAACCTTAGAAATTAAATAGAAACACGCTGGAATGAGAGGTAGATTTTCTCAGGGACAGCCTTAGACAAAATTGTAGCCTGTGCAAACTTTGTATTCGGCTCCCCCTACACCTATTTTAACGAAAGATTCACGTAGAAACCTTTATTTTATACATAAGAAAAAGCAAAAAATTCAAACGTTCCTTTTTCGTGCCTTTGTCGCTGCAAAAAAATCTAATATAGCATGTGACAGGTCTATTTTGCGAGTCACATCATTTTCAATTGAAAGGATAGCTAGCGAGGAAAGCCTGTCGTCTCCCATGGTCGATCACAGGTAGGCCTTTATGGGCTTGAACTTTGAGAAACTCCGCTCGCCACTTGGCACTGAGACGGGCAAGGTTAATAATATTCTGAGTTTTACCCACGTGTTCGGAAAACTGTCAGAAATTATTCTTGAGGAGTGTTGCGATCCTTAGATAGCAAACTTGTGAGATAGCGTAGCTCTTCGCCAAGGTTGAAACCATTAATGTCACAGCTTTCTCCGTCTTTCAATTCGTGATGAAGATCCATACACTTCGTTAACAAAGTTTTCTTGTCAGAAAGTTGTTTCAGATCACAAAGGAAACCCCAAAGGTCTACATGTTTCCATCTGTTCAAACCGTTCTTCCATTGACAATTTCGCGGTATCTACAAACTGGTAGAAGTCAGCTTTGAACTTGGCGTCTGGGTTCGTAGTAATAACTTCATTTTCACCGTCGTAGCTGAACTAGAACTTCCTACGACGAATACGTGAAGGCGGCTTAAACGCTAGATCAACACCAGGATTTTCAGCCATTTCCTTTGCTTGTATTAAGTCTTCGTTATACCCTACATCCCTGTATTTTACAATGTAATTTCGGCAAGCTGTTATTATATTTTTGGCTGCAACAATATCGCTACTTTTGCTTTGCATGTTCTTGCTTACCACATTGACCTGGAAAAGGATGTTGTACCACACCACGATAGAAATGAGAGAAGTAGTTAATTGGTTAGGGAGTTCATCCGCGAGAGTAAGCGCTTCATAACGGATGCCTGCGTCCGCTTTCTCCGATTCAGCTAATGCAATAAGGGCATCATAGACTTCGACTGTCTGGTATCACTGGCTTCACAGTGAGATTTTTAACGGGGTCTGTGAGAAGCCCCAACGATAAACAGAGACAGAGAACAGGAAATAAATTCTTTGTACAATGCTGAAAAGGGACACAAATTCTGTTGAAGATAACGCAGCATCTTCTACAACGAGATTGAGCGAATGACATCCGCATGAAACAAAAAAGGCTCTTGGGTTTATAGAGAGAATTCTCGCCTGCGCACCCTTACTTTTTCCTTTCATGTTTGCGCCGTTGTCGTACCCTTGACCCCGATAGTCTTGGATTTCGATTTCATACTTTTCAAGCGTTGACAGGATGATTGCAGAAAAGCCTTTTCCTGTGGTCTCGTTCACTGTAACGAAACCAATGGAATGTTCCTGAATGTTAACTTTGCCATCTGATGTGTGAATAAATCGTAACGTAAAAGACATCTTTTCCAAATGTCTTACATCCGGCGGACACTCTAATATAAAGGAGTAGTACTTGGTACTCTTCAGTCTTACAAACATGTCTTCAAGAACTTTTTCCGTCATTAATGCAATTAGTTCAGTCTGAACTCTTGTTTTTTCACAGTAATGGCCCGTTACTTCCTAGTTACTACTAGCTTCGTGTCGTACTCTCCCAGTAGCTCCACTAAACCTAGGAAGTTTCCGTTATTTTCCTTATAGAACCTGTCAGATGATTCACGGAAAGCCATATTTTGTTTCGATAGGTAGAGAGTTAAATTTAAGAGCGTTCAAGACTGTTTTCCAGCGTTTCTGCTCATGTTCGATTTTGCGCTGAAGCTGTGCGTCAGTACAAGCATTTCGTTTCATCCCTCGTTGTTCCAACCCATTTTGATATGAGTGAAAATGATTGGGTGGCTTTTCATAATTCATGAGAATCGCCGACATGTACAGTTGCGCTCATTATTCGTAAGACACTCTTGAGAACAGATAGTGACACCTGGCATATATTTGTTGTGTGTAGTACAAACGGCTGTAATATTTTCTGAATGAATGTTCAGTTAGTGAGCGCTGATTCGTTGATTGACTCATTGCTAAATGTCTTTAGAACATAATTATTTCCATTCATCACTCTGGCTTACATATTACTAAGGAAACATAAATCAATAATTAAATATAAATTCAAGAAAGGGATATTAACAAGGGGGCTGTCAATGAAGTGAATAAAAAGTGGTCTTGTAAAAACAAAAGAAACCTTCAGACGTGATGGCAGTGTTCATGGTATTGCCAAGCCTGAACGAACTAAAATTTCATTGTATAAAAACAGACTCGTTGGTAGGCATTATTGCACCCTGAGCAAATTCCACGACTTGCACTACACATCCCACCTCTATTTATTTATTGATTCATTTATTTATTTATTTACACTTAATATTGAACAAAGATTTGAATATTATTTTGTTATAACAAAGACATCAAAACCCTGATATATATAAATACATATATAGGCGGTTTATGAATGAAAAAACAATGTTTTGATGCATATTAAAATTTAATAACATTATAACCACCAGATTGATGGGTATCTGTAGGTTTTATACGTCACTGCTTAGAATATCTTCCAATTAGCAAATGGACGACAGCTGAATGGATACTGCTGGAATGCATTGTTATATCCGGAGCAAACGTTATTTCTAGATCACCAACACTGACATAGTACTAAATAGTCACTGAGAGAAATATTGTTTAGAAACGAAGAATGTTCTGTACCGTGGCCGGACAGTTTGCCTACGGACAGTTTGCCTACTGGACAGTTTGCCTACTGGACATTATGCCTACTGGACATTATGCCTACTGGACATTATGCCTATGGACACCATGCCTATGTGGTATATTTATCCTTACCTTATTTAACTTATTTAACTTATTTAACTTCAGATTCATGCAAAAGAATTAATTCAAAATTAAAATGTGTTGTTGCCCTTAATAGCATAAATGTCTGAAAATATATCAAGTAAGAAAGGGAAACAGAAGTTTTCACATAATGGATATTTGTATGTGTTTGATAAATGTAGCAAGCGCGACCCTTCGTTACTTTTTTGGCGGTGCGAGCAAAAGAGTCAGTGTATTATAAGGTGTATAATTATATAATATGGGTACTTTTCCGTTATCTGCCCCATTGACGATTGGTTAGGTTCAGTCATGATATTTTCATTAAAACTATCAAAAATATCATAACTTAACCTAACCAATCGTCACTGCCCGGTTAGGTCAACTGTACGCCCTTGACGATTGGTTAGGTTAAGTCGTGATATTTTCGTTAGTTTTAAATAAGTTAAATAAGTTAAATAAGGTAAGGATAAATATACCACATAGGCATGGTGTCCATAGGCATGGTGTCCATAGGCATGGTGTCCATAGGCAAACTGTCCGTAGGCAAACTGTCCGTAGGCAAATTGTCCGTAGGCAAATTGTCCGTAGGCAAACTGTCCTAGCGCCGTTCTGTACTGAGGTAGCATCATAAATACATATAATTGTTTTGTATTAATAAGTTCCATGTTACAACTTAAGTGTAGGAGAGAATTACAGGAAATAAAACTATTACAGTAATTCATATCAATAAACATAGAGCCATTTAATCGATGATATTTGACAATTTTGCAAAGGTGTTACACATTCATAATTACCACTGTATTTGAGAGATATGTTATACATGAACACAACAAATTTAATATCTTGTCCAGCCACCGTTGTTGTCTATGACTTCCTGCAGTTGATGTGGCACAGAAGTATATTTAATATGGAGCCATGCTATCTAAAAAAGAGGCCATTCACTTATTACGCCCTGGAAAGCATTGACTCACCTGAACTGAAAGCAGAATTCCTGAAAATGCGGCAAGATCTTATTCTGAAGTTTGAGTTTGCAGAAGGAAAAAATCGAGACATTTTGGGCAAAAGGGGATGGAGAGTATCCTTTGATTGCTGAAGAAGCAAAGAAAGTACTGGTGCTTTTTGCGACAAGTTATCGATGTGAGGCAGGCTTTTCAGCAATGATGGTCAAAAAGAGCAAACTGCGAAATTGAATGCACATTGAAGGCGATTTACGCTGCGTCTTCAGCGAAACTGAACCCAGAATTCAGGCGTTAGTTCAGCAGAAACATTTGCATCCCTCGCACTAGACCAGTAGTTGGTGGTGATGCGTTTTGCTTGCTTCCTATGTAATGTTGTTGTAGCCATTCTTTGACCAATAACATATGTTTAACTTGTACATAAGGCACTGTATATGTAGAAATATACAACTATTATGTTTATAAAATTTGAATAATTAATCTCATGCTCAGTAAAATGAAGTTTCCTGTGCCTTTTGCAGGGGGGGGGGGTAATTTCTATTTGACGATTAACCAAAAGGGGTAATCACAAAAAAGTTTGGGAACCGCTAGTGTAGCAACTTAATGACCATTTTCCAAACTGTTTCCGCATTCCAACAATTCCACCCGACTTTTAGCATATCACGTGACACCACATGACGTCATGACAGAGGTGTTAACAGGTATGGTGACTGAGAATACGCTCACACTATTCCTGAATTTCATTAAAGCAACTACTCTGCAAAATTGATTATCATAACCAGAAAATCACTAGGAATCTACGAGATCACCGCAGAACGGGGAAACCTCGACTGACAACTGCTGCTGATCTACAGAAGCTGAGGTTAATAAAGACCCTAAGATCCACTCTAAGATTAGCCCGAAAGAAAGAAGAGAGCAGGGTGTTAAAAGAAGAGGCTAGGGAGTTAAAAGAAGAGAATAGGGGTTAAGTAAGTAGCAAAACCTTTCATTTAGAAAAAGAGAGAGATAGACTCACCATCATCATCCGCCGGCCACTGCTGACAAGTCGGAAAATAGTCGAAGAGAATAGGAAAGGGGTGAAGATGAAAAGAAGTAAACTAAGAACGCTTACAAACCATGTAAACACAGTATTAACTCAAAGAAACACTGTCATACCATGCAAACTACAGACATGCAAGTAAAGAGGATGAGAAAAGAAAAAAGTATGAAGAATATAACAAAGTGGGTTAGTTTACGCTACGAGCTACATCTAAGTTCATGTTAGTCTTTTTTTTTTTTAATAATTTATAAATTTATCGCTGGCATATCACAAGCTGGTATCAATCGTCAACAGACTCAAACCTCGACTATCACCCCCAGAGCTCCTGTTGCTAATTGTTTTATTATTTTAAACGATGTTAATATTTTTAAAATGCCTATCTAAACGATTCTTAAACATACTAACGCTGGTAGAATTCACGACTGACGCGGGAAGATTATTCCATTTATCAATTACTTTAAATGTAAAAAGGTTTTTAGCGATGTTAGTAATGAAACGTCTACCACGTAATTTATACCCGTTATTACGAGTATTGCTATTATCGAAAATGAACAATTTGTCAAAATTTATGTTAACGATTTTGAAAACTTCAATAAGCTCCCCCTTTAATCTCCTTGTCTCGAGTGAATGCAAGTCTAACTCTTTAATCCTATCTTCATAAGACTTGTTGCGTAGTAACGGAATTAGCTTCGTGGCACGTCGCTGAACCCTTTCCAACCTATCAATATTCTCACGCAAATACGGACATCAAAACTGAACGGCCTATTCTAAGTGAGGCCTGACTAAGGACTTGTAAAGGGGCAATATAATATTCTTCGATTTAAATTCGAAATTACGCGCTATGAAGCCTAACATCCTATTAGCTTTTACGCAAGATTCCAGGCACTGGTTCCTAACTTTTAAATCCTTAGATACGCGTACGCCTAAATCTACTTCCTCGTCAACGCTCGCTAACTGTCTATCATCCATCATGTACGTGCAATTATTGTTACGAGAACCTATATGCAAAACTTTACATTTGTCTACGTTAAATTGCATCTGCCACTTATCCATCCACTCCATAATCCTATTTACATCGTCTTGGAGCCTATTTCTATCGTTCACGTTAAGAACTTTACCGCCTATTTTAGTATCGTCCGCGAATTTTGACACATTACTGGTCAAGCCTACATCTATGTCGTTAATGTAGATTAAGAATAGCAATGGGCCTAACACTGAACCCTGAGGGACACCGTTAGGAGCAATCCAAGAATAAGCACCCCAAAGTCCCCAATCCAAGAAACAGCACCCCAGTTCGACCTCAATCCAAATTAAAGGATTTTAACATCAACATTTCTTGAAAACTTTGTCCAGGTCATTGCTTGATCGCACTTAGCACACGGTATCACTTTTTTAATAAGATTTTTTCCCTTACACCAATTTATTACTGCCAATGGATCTTCAACCAATAATGGTAACACTTCAGTTTGAAGTGCTACCATTATTATGGAGTGCTTATTCTTGGATTGCTCCTATATACACAGGGTGGGTAAAAAAAAGTGACCCCTTAGAGGTAAACTGTCATATTAAAAAAAGTAAGAGGATTATAGCTCCCAAACTTCATAGATGCTTACCTTAGCATGTTGTTCGTCTTAATTGAGAAGTTGCTCGATGTGTCCCCCTTCCTCCAAACGTGGACGCCACTGATCAATACACCTGTTTACATATCGTTGAGACACCTTCTCCCAGCCGAGCAGAATTCTTTCCCAGTAGTTCATCTATATCTCTTATATTGGTACTAGGGATGTAAACTTTGGAGTTCAGGGCTTCCCAAATACCATAATCTAGTGGTGAAAGATCGGGGCTACTAGCCGGCCATATATTGGGTTCGATAAAATTCGGTGTTTCGTTCTCAAGGAATGTGACAGTTTGGCGTGCTCTGTGAGCAGGGGTTCCATCTTGCTGGAAAGTATATCTTTTACCACTAATTCGTCGAATATCAGTTAGATAGAGTGAAAGATATACTTTTCAACAAGATGGAGCCCCTGCTCACAGAGCACGCCAAACTGTCACATTCCTTGAGAACGAAACATTGGATTTTATCGAACCCAATATGTGGTCAGCTAGTAGCCCCGATCTTTCACCACTAGATTATGGCGTTTGGGAAGCCCTGAAGTCCAAAGTTTACATCCCTGGTACCAGTATAAGAGACAGATGAACTACACGAAAGAATTCGGCTCGGCTGGAAGAAGGTGTCTCAACGATATGTAAACAGGTGTATTGATCAGTGGCGTCCACGTTTGGAGTCCTGCGTTAAGCAGGAAGGGGGACACATCGATCAACTTCTCAATTAAGACGAACAATATGCTAAGGTAAGCACCTATGAAGTTTGGGAGCTCTAGTCCCCTTACTTTTTTTAATATGACAGTTTACCTCTAAGGGGTCACTTTTTGTACCCACCCTGTATATATCGAGACCTACGGTAAAATTATTGAATGCCCTGTTAGGTTAATTGAATGCCAGGTTAAATCAGCTGTACACCCTTGACGATTGGTTAGGTTAAGTTGTGATATTTTCGTTAAAGTAACGAAAATATCACGACTTCACCTAATCAATCGTCAAGGGTGTACAATTAACCTAACCGGGCATTCAATTAACCATTTTAGAGCAATTAACTCTATTTTAACTCTATTTTAAAGCAATCCAAGAATAAGCACCCTAAATTGATTTGGGGTGCTTATTCTTGGATTGCTCCTACCGCTACCTACATCCAGCCACCCCAGTTTCCTACCATTAACAACGACCCTCTGTTTCCTGGCACGAAGCCATTCCTCTAACCAGTTAGCTACCTGACCGCGTATACCGTGCGCTTTAACTTTCGCAATTAATCTTCTATGCGGAACTGTATCGAACGCTTTTTGAAACTAAATAAATAACGTCAGCCACTCTATGCCTATCGTATTCGCGCACTATTTCGTTATAAAACTAAAAAATTAGTTAAATAAAATTTATTGCGTCGAAACCCATGCTGACTACTATTAAACAAATTGCGACTTTCTAAGTGATCGACGCTACGATCCCTAACTACGGATTCCAAAAGTTTACCGACAATTGACGTTAAGCTAATAGGTCTATAATTGCTAACTACTGTGCGGTCGCCTTCTTTAAAAATGGGCGTAAGGTTGGCTAATTTGAAGTCTTCAGGAATAATCCCCGCTTCCAGTGACTTATTAAATTTTTTTGTTTATGGGCCTACGATAATGTCTTTCAGATCTTTCAAATGTTTAGGATAAAGCACATCAGGGCCTGGAGCCTTGCTAACTGTTAGCCTATCGATATAGTAGTATAACCGCAAAATGCCAGAGTGCAAAGCAATTGCAAGGTTGCTTAATGTTGCAAAGGTGCCAACCCCATTGTTGCAAGGCACCTCCACCCCCTTTTGTTGCAATGGGGGGAAACCTCTTTGGGGGAGAAGTTGGGACGGCTTCACCCCCCAAAGGAGCATACCTAACCTAAGAGAGAGAGGAAGAGAAAGAGGAGGAGGGGACCCAGAGGAAGGGTCTTCGCTTGGCCAGAGCCAAGCGCATATTAGTCCTTCAGCCACCCAGCCGCTCTCTTATAGGACCCCTAATCAGCCAGTTGGCTGAGTTGCCAGATTCGTTATTTATTAAATTATTCCATATATTAATCAGACAGTTGGCTAAGAAGGCTGAGTGCCAGATTCGTTATTTATTTATTTAAGCCATATATTAATCAGCCAGTGGGCTTAGAAGACTGAGTTGCCAGAAAGCAATATTTATTTATTTAAACCATATACTAATGAGTAGGCTTAGAAGGCTGAGTTGCCAGATTCCTTATTTAGTTAATTAATCCTTATATTCTTCCGTCATCTGGCTTAGAAAGTTGAGTTGTCAGCTTCGTTACTTATTTATTTATGTGTCAGGAATAATACAGTGTTGGTATGAATATGTGCTGATGTTTGTGAGAGCTAGTATTCCTTGTGGGCCCAAGTGTTTAAGATGTATGTTAGATATGTTGTCTGGTCCAGTAGCCTTCGAATTCTTAATGTTTTTGATGATCTTGGTGGTCTGGTCTGTATTGAAGGGTGTAATGGTCGTGTCGAGTCTGTAGGTTTTCTTGTGTCTGGCTGTTTGTCCGTCTGCGTGTTTCTGGTTGTTGTCTCTGCTTAAGTGACTTATCTTTGCGTAGTGATTAACTAGAATGTTAGCTTGTTGTGTATATGTTGGGATATTATTTTGGCTGCGACAGATAGCCGCGTGTGAGGTGTGAATGCCGCTGTTAGAGTGGGTAATGCTGTTTATAGTCTTGTATAGCCTGGATGTATCTGTGGAGTGGTTTAGTGTTGTTATGAATTCCCTAAATGTTTCTGTTTGTTTTTCTTTAAGCTTGTTGTTTATTTCTGTGTTGAGCTGTTGTATCTGCTGTTTTATGGCTTCTGTGTGTGGTGTTTGTGTGTTATGTTTAAGGTTGTTACGTTGCCTTATGAGGTGGGCTAATTCTCTAGTGTAATTTGGGTTGTATTTCATAATGTTGCCCTTGGGTATGTATTTGTTTGCATTATTGATGATCTGATTAAATGTCTTGAGTGTTGTATTGATGTTTATGATGGGTGTGCTGTTTAAAGTGGTGAATTGTTCCTCAGTCTGTATTTTGAACTGTTCCCAATCAGCTTTCTCGTAATTTCTGTAAGTGTGCCTAAGGCTGTTGGGGCAGAGTGTAGAACGTGTTGTAATGATGATGATGGGCAGGTGGTTTGATGACAGTTGTTTTTCTGTTCTCCAGTGTGTATGTGTTGCTAGTGAGGGGGAACAGAACGTTATGTCTGTGGAGGAGTTTGAGTATCCTGCTTGATGTGGTATGTGTGTATGTTCTTCTGTATTGTTATGAATGAAGAGGCTGTTTAGTTGTGTGGCTATGTTGGCGCCTCTGGTGTTGCTTTGGTTGTGCAGGTACCAACTAGTGTCTTTACCGTTGAAGTCTCCTCCTAAGATGACATTAGTGAGAGAGGCCAGATTGTGTAACTGTGGACTGTAATTGGCTGGGACCTGAGGTGAACTATCTGGTGAGATGTAAATGTTGATGAGTGTGGTGTTGTGTTTTGCGCATGTTTTAATGTTAACTGCCTGTATTTCTATCGTGTTATCTGCTTGGATTGTATTTGTGATGTTTTGGGTGACATCAGTGTAACTTTTATCAACAATGTAATGTAATGAAAATTTAGGAATAATCTAGAACAGGAGTCGGCAACCTTTTTGGTGTTGCGTACCAATTCCATTTAAAAAAAAATAATTTTATGGTCTTGAGTAGTATTTTTCCTCTCTTTTTTAATCTTAAAAATATATAAAAAAATTAAATCTTTTCGCGTACCAAGGATAGATGCCTCGCGTGCCAAGTTTGCCACGCGTGCCAGGGGTTGCCGACGCCTGATCTAGAAACTTAATCCAGACGAAGAATCTTAGAGATTGAACATGACAAGAAAAAAGAAGTCATCACTTGGAAGAATTACAGTAAATATGTATTGTTCGAACGGTAATAACAGCCTTTCTCAGGAACTACGGTCGCAGCAGCTGACGAGGAAGCTTCTAACAGTGGCTGTATCCTCCAGCGCGGGACACATCAACGCGAAGAAGAGGCGACGTCAAACCGAAACATCAATGCGCTGGTAGCCAAACTTCCTCAAATTTCCGTGCAGCGGGCTGTCTACGGTTGGCCAGATTGGCAGTCGACGGCCTGTTGCGTGAAACGGTCAAAGAAAATGGTTGGGGAGAAAAGTGATAAGATTCTGAAGTCTGCCAAGATGGATTTCTCGAAACTGCCCCCTTGTAAACGGTCCCTCATGCTCCACATAAAACGAGTAGACTTCCGTGTCGCTCAGTGGAAAGGGTCGCATGAGAAGAAGCCATCCTTACCCTCACTCACTGAACATGGTTGGACGCAGGGGGGAGAGTATCTAGAACTTGTATCAGGGCTCGAAATTAACACCCGCGGGTAGATTTCGGGTCGGGCGGGTACAAATTCTAAGTTATACGCCCGGTTGGCGGGTAGATTTTGAAAGACTGATTATATAATTATTAAAAACTACACTACAATACACTATAAAAAAAATGAATGTATGTAATTTTCATTTTTTATTAAGAATTTTTGTAATTCTGAGTTATTTTTCGCTTTGGTTCTGATATTATTTTCATTTTTCTAATCACTTTATTATTCCATTTCAGAATAATTGAGATGTAGAAGTATTATAAATTTTGGGCGTGTGGATTTTTTCCGGGCGGGTAGATTTTACTGAGTACTAGGGCATGGTTAATTAATCATTTTTAGGAAAAAGTGATGAATGATGAAATTTTCTAATTAATCAATGATTAACTGAATAAAATTATTAAAAAATAAATACTTCTCAAAAGAGTAAGAAAGAGCTTTATTGTTTCTGTTCCATGAGATAAGACCAAAGAAAACATTTTGCTCAAACATTTAGTTTGCTTTAGTTCAAGAAATCAGGCATGGGCGGATTAGACAGTTTATACATGCAAAAAGGTGCCAAATTCAAATGATACATTACAAAATTTAAGGTAAAATGATGCTGAAATTATGAGGAAAATTAATCATTTCTCATCATTTTCTAAAAATATTTTTTTTAGTAATTAATGATTAAATTCGAAACAATGATTAACTGATTAATCAGAGCGTTGCCCTACTGAGTACCCGCCCGGTTGGCGGGTGAAGGAAAAAGTTTATTTCGAGCCCTGCCAGTGTATGGTCAGAGGGTCCAATCCTACGTGACAGACTTATCGACATAGTGGCAGACATCTTGGATGATGATAATGAGTGTGATCTACAGATCGACAGAAGCTAAGGCTAACAAAGACCCTAAGATCCACTCTAAGGTTAGCCCGAGAGAAAGGAAAGAGTAGAGGGTTAAGAGAAGAGAAGAGAAGAGAATAAGGGGTTAAGTAAGGAAGAACACCTATCACTCGTGGGTTAACATTCATTCAGAAAAAGAGAAAAAAGACTCACCATCATCATCCGCCGGCCACTGCCGACAAGTCAGAAAAATAGTCGGAGAGAATAGGAGAGGGGTGAAAGATGAAAAGAAGTAAAATAAGAACGCTTACAAACTATGCAAACACAGTCTTAACTCACCGTCATACCATGCAAACTACAAACATGCAAGGAAAGAGAGTTACAGACATGCAAAGTAAGAAGAAAAAAAAGTAGGTAAAGTTAAACAAAAAGTGGGTTAGTTTACGCTACGAGCTACATCTACGTTCGTGTTAGTCTAATTTTGTTTTTGTTTTTTAATAATTTTATTGCTGGCATCACACGCTGCCATGTCACAAGCTGGCATTCATCGCCAACAGACTCATCCTCGAGCACCACCACCAGAGCTCCTGTTGCTAACTTTGTTTTTTTATTTTAAACAACGTTATACTTTTAAAATGTCTGTCAAGACGGTTCTTAAACATATTAACGCTGGTAGAATGAACGACTGACGCGGGAAGATTATTCCATTTATCAATTACTTTAAACGTAAAGAAGTTTTTAGCGATATTAGTAATGAAACGTCTGCCACGAAACTTAAATCCGTTATTGCGAGTATTACTATTATCGAAAGTGAACAATTTGTCAAAATTTACGTTATCGATGTTATTAACGATTTTGAAAACTTCAATAAGCTCCCCCCTTAATCTCCTAGTTTCGAGTGAATACAGGTCTAACTCTTTAATCCTATCTTCATAAGGCTTGTTGCGCAATGACGGAATAAGTTTCGTGGCACGACGCTGAACCCTTTCTAACCTATCAATATCCTCACGCAAGTACGGGCACCAAAACTGAACGGCATATTCTAAATGAGGCCTGACTAGGGACTTGTAAAGGGGCAATATAATATCCTTCGATTTAAATTCGAAATTACGCGCTATGAAGCCTAACATCCTATTAGCTTTTGCGCAAGACTCCAGGCACTGGTTCTAACCTTTAAATCCTTAGATACGCGTACGCATAAATCTACTTCCTCGTCAACGCTCGCTAACTCCCTATCATCCATCGTGTACGTGTAATTATTGTTGCGGGAACCTATATGCAAAACTTTACATTTGTCTACGTTAAATTGCATCTGCCACTTATCTGTCCACTCCATAATCCTATTTACATCGTCTTGGAGCCTATTACTATCGTCCTCGTTAACAACCTTACCGCCTATTTTAGTATCGTCCGCGAATTTTGACACGTTACTAGTCAATCCTACATCTATGTCGTTAATGTAAATTACGAATAGCATTGGGCCTAACACTGAACCCTGTGGGACACCGCTACGTACATCTAACCACCCCGATTCACTACCATTAACTACGACCCTCTGTCTCCTAGCACGAAGCCATTCTTCTAACCAGTTAGCTACCTGACCGCGTATACCGTGCGCTTTGACCTTCGCAATTAGTCTCCTATGCGGAACTGTATCGAACGCCTTTTTAAAATCTAAATAAATAACGTCAGCTGCTCTATGCCTATCGTATTCGGGCACTATTTCGTTTTAAAATTCTAACAAATTAGTTAAACAAGACCTATGGCGTCGAAACCCATGCTGACTACTATTAATCAAATCGGTGCTCTTCCAATACGTGCTCTACCGTAAAATTTACATTCCAATATGTGCTAACTAACGAAAATATCACGACCTAACCTAACCAATCGTCAAGGGCGTACAATTGACCTAACGATTGGTTAGGTTAGGTCGTGATATTTTCGTTAGTTAGCACATATTGGAATGTAAATTTTACGGTAGAGCACGTATTGGAAGAGCACCATCAAATCTCTACTTTCTAAGTGATCGATGATACGATCCCTAACTCAGGATTCCAAAAGTTTACCGACAATTGACGTTAAGCTAATGGGCCTATAATTGCTAGCTACTGCGCGGTCGCCTTTTTTAAAAATTGGCGTAACGTTAGCTAATTTGAAGTCTTCAGGAATAATCCCCGTTTCGAGTGACTTATTAAAAATCTTCGTTAAGGGGCCTACGATAACGTCTTTCAAATCTTTCAAATGTCTGGGATAAAAAGCGTCAGGGCCTGGAGCCTTGCTAACTTTTAGCCTATCGATATAATGCGCAATCTCAGCCTCGTAAACAATTATTTCATCCAAAATAGTCTCGCTACTAAATGGAACGATATCGTCCACGTCGGGGACATTATTTACGTCTTCTACGGTAAAAACTGTCGCAAAAAAGTTATTGAAAATACTCGCCATCGCCTGAGAGGCTGAGCGTCGGAAGCCAAAGCGCCATTAACATCCACTCGAGGGCCTATGTTATCTTTTACCGGCTTACGATTATTAACGTATTCAAAAAACTTTTTTGGATTATGTTTACTATCCGCAGCTATAAGTATCTCTATATTACGCTTGGCATTCCTAACTGATCTTTTAACCTGACGTCTAAGCTCGATATATCTATTAAAGTTAGCTGCCGTGCCATTGCGCTTATTTAGTCTATACGCTCTATTACGCTCGTTTATGAACTCGCCTATTTCCCTAGTCCACCACTTCGGCCTACCACGATTTCTAGCGCGCTTGGGCCTACGAGGAATAAACTCCCTTTCAATATTCCTAAAACTTTCTTTAAACGCCACCCAATGCAAATTTGTGTCATTACCCATAAATAAGTTATCCCAATCCACTACTCTCATCCTATCCGCAAAACTATCAAAATTAGCCCTACGAAAATCAGGGACTTCTATTACGTTACTATCCTGGGTGTTTTTTATCGCTAACTTAAACCTAAGAATTTGATGATCACTACGTCCTAAACTCTCGCCTACTTCTAAACCTTCGACTATATTCTCGCCGTTCGTCATCACCAAATCTAAAATATTGTCATCGCGCGTTGGTTCGGTAACCATCTGTCGTAAAAAGTTATCTTCCATAAACTCAATCAATCTCAAACCCTCCTCATTACCAGTAAAATTCTCGTAATTAACTTTAGGGCAGTTAAAGTCTCCGACAATTATACTGAAAGTGGTGATGAGGAGAGTGATGGTAAACTTGATTACGAGCAATTTACTTATTCATCTGAGGAGTCTGATGACGATTAATCATTTTTAACTGGTGTTCACAAAGCAGCGTAGGTTCTGATAGTAGTACTTCAACTTGAGATGGCCACTCATGTATGATTATGTATATCATAAGTGTGGCACTGTAATAACATATCTGTTGTGTTCCATAATAATGTGGCATTATTAACTTATCTGCTTTTAACTTGACGAGTCATGTCCGGCTGTGTATTAGTCGGAGTGTACATTAATTAATGTCACCTGAAATGAGATAAGTGAGACTATATATCACTGTAATATCATATCTGTGGTGACTGAGAATAATACAGCATTGTTAGCTTGTCTATTTCGATTTAATTTTATCCCTTTTTGTTGAAAACTAACGTACCATCTTTGAAAATCCCTTATACGGCTCAGTGGCCATCTTGAAATACGCAAATTAAGGTCTGGCCATTTCTTTAACACTTTGTGGTGCTACAAATGGATTCTACGACCCCTAAAACATACAGCTAGACATCAAAACCATGCTTCTAGCCCAAGGATTTATTAAAATATAGCAGTTTCATGGTTTGAATTAATAGCGGCGGTTGCCACCTTGAATTATTCAAAATGGCGGCCATATTGAAAATTGGAGATCAAAATTAATTCAACACTATATTCTGACCCTAACCAAGTAATCCAATCAAGTCACGCGAGAATTTTAAGCCTGGAAGATCATCATTGTTCAGAATGTTTGCATGAGTATATTGGCGGCCATTTTGAAAACAGCCAAAGTGCCCAGTTTATTTCAATGTTAACAACTGAAATGTGTTTTAGGAGACTTCAGAGCTTCCAAAAAAATTGGTGGCATTAAGTCATGGGGGGGGGGGGGTTCATAGTCACCCAACCTAGCTTCCCTATCAAGAGCATTTGATACAATCTCCCATGACATAATTATTTATAAATTAACTCATTATGACATAAGTAACATTGCTCTAAACTGGTTTAAGTCATACCTATACAACAGAAGCCAATATATCAAACATAATAACATCATCACCACCAAACTAAAAACCACATATGGAGTTCCACAAGAAAGCATTTCAGGCCCACTATTATTTCTGATCTACATAAATGACTTTCACAACTCTCATAACGGGAAAGGCTCCCCCATATGCGGATGACACCTCCCTGATATACTCAGACAGCAATCTCACATCCATTAACGAAATATTAAATAGAGACATCGCATAAATTATCATTAAATAAAAACAAAACAAGCTTCCTGTCAATCACAAAATAGAAATTAATACCAGACTTCAATATTATTGTCGACTTGCACTTGAAATCGCGCGTCACTGAAGGGAAATTATTTAGAGTTGTGCTTGATGGTAAAGTATCCTTTCGTCAACATATTGAAAATATAGAAAATAAATTATCGAAATTCGAATATGTAACGCTTGTTTCTCGTTTACATTAACAAAATTACATTTCCTTTCCACAAATGCACTTAACGCTATACTTCTTTAGTTTATCCACATCTCACGTACAATATTATCGCATATTATATCATCAACCCTTTAATGATAAACCAGAAAGACAATTATTAGAAAAATAAACAAGCGTGAAAATTTAAAGACATATTTGAAATATGGATGTGCTCCCTAATGTTCAGAGTTACAAAACAATCCGCTCCGACCATATTAATCGAGAATATAATGAACAATCTGACACGTCACAAACATCAAACAAGTTATATGGAGAGTGAATATACTCGTACGAGTATCTCCAAGACAAATATACTCTTCAAATGTAGTAGAAATTCTTACACTTATTTAGTGGTGGAATTATGGAACAATATCTCGAATGAATTAAAAACAATCAATGCCCTCTCATCCTTTATAAAGCGATTAAAGCTTAACAAATTCCAAAGTTACTGCAGGCACTCGTGTCTTTCTCACATTTCATTATTCTTTGTACGAAGCGTCTAATTAAAGTATATATCCTAGTCTGTACGTTCCCTTTAGTTTTCAAGTCTATTATAAAAATTTATAAAATTCTTGTAATCATATATATTATATAATTATAATTATATCTAATTAGTAGATTTCAGCCTGTAAAGCGTGCACGCTTCTTAAAGGCAGTTTATAACTGTATATAGCATCTGTATTTAACAATGAAATTATACTCATCTATGAAAATTGTACGTATTTGTAAATAAATAAATAAATCAAATAAATTATCATCAACCTCCAAGGGGAATTATATTGTCAGGTTTAAAGTTTTATTTATTTATTTATTTATTATTTATTATTATTATTATTATTATTATTATTATTATTATTATTATTATTACTTCAAGCCAAAAGAGCATAATTTAAAATTTATATTATCTGAAGAAAGAGGCAAGTTGTTATAATGATATTGTGAATAACTGTATTGTTTTTGTTACATTTTATTTATTCGACTGCACCACATTGACCCATTACATAAGTATACGCACGATAGGTCGAACCTAAGGAAATCCATTTAAAGTGAATGGATAAGATTATTAAGAATATAAAACGCGAATCAAAATTAGGTCAATTGTGAATACCTTCAGAGTTCCTCTTTTCCACACGACACCTAAGCTGGTAACCTACTGTATTTGACTCGGTTTTGAAACTCTATCGCGCTGTCGCTGATTTATTATGTTACGAAACATCCATAATCTTTTCAGTAATTTGTTTAAAAATGTCAATCTGGTTTAAGATTTTGCGTAAAACTATACCCTCTTTCGGAATCTTTGCTGGCTTGTAAGGAACCAACCTTCTTCAAGGGAAAACCAATCACTATTGATGTAGCTATTCGGTTAGTCGGAGAGTGGTTAATTTGAGGGGCAACTGTACTTTTAAGCCATTCACTCCATCCAAAAATTTTTGATATAAAAAGCGGTGCTACTATAGCGTGATTCCTACCGGTGACTTCGATACTATAGGGTGATTCCTACCCGTTTTGGTTCGAAACTACAGTACTGTAGAGTGTGATTCTTATCCAAGGTATAAATGAAAATATAATACCGTAAATATAAAATGCTATTTATTATTCAATTTTATTTATTTAAAAAATAGTTTCGGTGCTACTATAGTATGTGGTCTACCTACGATTGGTTAGGTTTAGTCACGATATTTTCGTTAAAACTAAGGAAAATATCATGACTAAACCTAACCAATCGTCAAGGGCGATGGACATTGGAATGTAAACAAGCAATTAGTAAACAAGGTAAGAAGCTATAATTAAAAGGTAGACCGCCGAATCGAGGTAGGAATCACGCTATAGTAGCACCTAAAAAGCTCGGTGCTACTGTAGTATGCGGTCTACCTACGATTCGGCGGTCTACCTTTTAATTATAGCTTCTTATCTTCTTATTATTTTATTATTAGGTTAATTGTACGCCCTTGACGATTGGTTAGGTTAAGTCGTGATATTTTCGTTAAAACTAACGAAAATATCACGACTTAACCTAACCAATCATCAAGGGCGTACTGTAGTATGCGGTCTACCGTTAAGTATGCGGTAGTAGTATGTTTAACTTCTTTAATAATTCCTTAATTGTGTAAATTAAATTATAATTCCTTTCAATTCATTTTCAATTCATTTTAAATATTTTGAACGTAGACCGCATACTACAGTAGAAACTTAACGGTAGACCGCATACTACAGTAGAAACTTAACGGTAGACCGCATACTACAGTAGAAACTTAACGGTAGACCGCATACTACAGTAGCACCAAAAGCTCTTACCTAGTTCGATTGGCGGATCTTATAAAATACGACATACTCCCTTCTGTACATAATGTATACATGAACTAAATTTGTATAATTTTTGCTTTACTCGCTTGAATAGTAAAGTGTTTTACTGTGTAATTTCGAAATTTTTACTACGCTTCTTTGAACGCCAATTGGTTTTAAGCTTCGAATTTTCGCCAGGAATTTTGAGACATTTTTACTAATTCTTTAAAAAAAAAATCTGAAATATTGCTTTGTCTTGTTTTAAAATTCCGGTTGTTGTATTTTCCTGGTATATGTGTGAATGAAACCTCAAAATGAAAAACATTTTCTTTGTAGTAAATTAAGAGTATAAATTGGAACCAAATAGTTTAAATTACCTTCACTCAGTTATTGGAATATACTTTGTTTTTAAACGTGAAAGCTGAATGCGGAGTATAAAAGTCATCGATGTTCTGAATACAAGAATTCATACTTTGAGGAACAATTACTGATCCAAACTGCACTCAAAATAAAGAAGGGTAAATGATACTTCAACTGTACAGTGACGAAGGGAATGTTAACTGAGAAATTATACCGATTCATTGAGACAGACTGAAAGGAGCATTAGTGAAAGAGATAAACTGATTGTGGTACACATTTCCACCATGGGGAAGAGACGCGTTGATTAAAAATAATCGTTGTGCATAACAGGTAAACTAACCACTACAGTCCCTGGGATACCTGGCCCCTTTGGCGCAGCAACATAAGGTTAAGTGTCAATTATGTGTATAAATTATTTTCATGATAAATACATGAATGCATGCATAATTATAATGATGACGTATACTGTCATGATTTTGAGTTTACATTAGTGACTGTAATGTGAATTCATAGTATCAGGATCGATAACCAGAGAGTGGTTGTAGTTAATTGCATCCGTACTAACAGCTAGGAAAGGGGCATCATATGACAGAGCGAATCTATACAGTTTAACGTGGAACCTGAACGACAGGTCGCTACATCATCTGAATCTTTGAGATCGATCATTCATCATTGATTCGTAATTTTCTGGGCAGAATTTTTGCCCCATGATAGTTTTTCTTGTAGGATAAAGTTATGTAATGTATTTATTTGAAAACGACACTTTGTGTGAGAAAAGTACATGTACATATTGCTATGAACATACTATAGGCGGTGCTACTATAGCGTGCGGTTTACAAAGATATTTACACATAGCGTGCGGTCTACAACATATTTACAAATTCAATTATCATACATAAAGACAAAAAATTTAAAGGACAAATAAAACAAACAATTCATTCTATGGGATATAATGCCCGGTTGGGTTAATTGAATGCGCGGATTGGTCAACTGTATGCCCTTGACGATTGGTTAGGTTAAGTTGTGAGATTTTCGTTAGTTTAACGAAAATATCACTACTTACCTAACCAATTGTCAAGGGCATACAATTGACCCAACCGGGCATTCAATTAACCTAACCGGGCATTATATCCCAAAGAATGAATTGTTTGTTTTATTTGTCCTTTAAATTTTTTGTTTTAATGTAATTGAACTAATATTTGTCTTCATGATTTCGCCTTTTATAGTCCGCCTTCACCTCACATTCGTCCCCAAAGATAAAGTCGTCATTTCAGGTCAAGTCAGGTCAGCACAAATTCAGGTCAGGTCAGGTCACTTCATCGCAAATTCTTTTGTAGACTAAAGATATCTTTGTAGACCGCACGCTATAGTAGCACCCTGTAGGCAGTGGAGGATTATCATTGAGGCAATTGAAGCTGAAGCCTCAGGCCCCCATGCTTGACGGGGCCCCCAGTCAACTGAGTTTCGATGATATAATTCGAGATTTGCAAACTTCTTTGATTAAATATGACAGAGTACACAAACTGATAAATTCCTTGTTTTATTTTGTTTTATAGGCCCTAAAGTAAAATTTGTTTAATACTGTTTGGTTTTAGCAAACGGCAAAATACACTGTGTTAAGAAATGCAAAAAACTTCACTTTTCTACGTGAAGGTCAAAATATGATAATAAAAACCCACTCCAATAGACAGAGTTTATTTCCACAACAGTTTCGATGCCCACTGGCATCCTCTTCATCCACTGGTATCCACCCGAAGAGGATGCCAGTGGGCATCGAAACTGTTGTGGAAATAAACTCTGTCTATTAGAGTGGGGTTTTATTATCATACACTGTGTTAAGATTCTTTTAAGTTTGTTTCTCAATTAGCTTGAGCACCGTACATATAATTCGTGTAAATGTACTATGTACTGTATATGTACATGTATTGATAATAAAAGTCTATAGAAAAGGGCCCCCAAAATAAAATTAGCCTCAGGCCCCAAGTACAGTTAATCCGCCCCTGACTGTAGGTATCATATGTGTCATTTATTTCTACAAATTTTACATCATATTTAAGTTTTTCATTAAATAAAGGTAATTCCGTTCTCCATCTAGAAAGTGGACCTTTTTTAATCCACCAATAAATTGGATTTCTGATAGAGTGAAATCCCTATTTTCTAAATGATCCCAATATTTTAAAATGTGGAATTTTCTTTTCAGCATATTCTGATAACTTTGGCCTAGTTCATAGACTTGTGCAGTCGAATGAGGGTTTGCAAAACAGGCTCGAAAGCAGAATAAAATTATAGAAAGCGGAAGTCTCAAGGGAAACGATAGAAAATGTTTCGGCACATTTAATAGTGTGGGAAAAATATTTCATATTAAAAAATTTCGTAGGAATTTGAATTTTACAAAAGGTTTTAAGGCTTTAAACAATAGTTGCCAAAGAAAAATGTTTGTTATGTATGAGCATATATATTTTTCTATCATGTACACTGCTCTCATATTCGTCTACAACTCTATATAGTAATAACGCTAACAAATCGTACAGTCTATGGTTTCCATGCCAACCATTGATCTGAAACTATCATGAATGTTTTATAATCCAATCTCGTATTGCCACCGAGATTTATGTAAAATGTCCTTTTAGGAAAAATGTGATAAAATGAAACTGGGAAAAATTCCACATTTTTCACGTGCATAAAAGATTTTTATTATCTTTAAATTCATTCTTTAAATCGTTTCAGATGAAGGATGCTTTTATTATTTACTTTATCATTATTTTTGCATTCATTTTTATTTAATATGTTTTAGAGTAGAAAGAAAAATAGGGTTTGTATTCAACTTGTTGCAAGCTTGCTTTTATTTCGTTTGGAAGGAAATTTATTCGTTTTTTCTTTTATAAAAATGGAATAAAGAGATGATATAAGACCTTGAATGCATATACAGTACGCATAATCCCTCTCTCTTTCTCTATAATTTACTCTATCTCTACTTATACGAGATGCAATTAAAATGTCCTGGACCCCCTCTGATTCACTTTTCATAAACTTATGCAACATTCGTGGCCTTTACTCAGATTTCCAATCTGGTGAACACCACCTCCCATCCTCTAAATCTCACCTTCTCCTCCTCACTGAACTCGGATGTCTGAGATGACTAACAGCAACCCCTTTTTTGTATCCTCCTACTTTAGAGAGTTAGAGAGTTGGACTCAGGTCTTTCTAGTATCGCTGATTTCGTGGATTTCAATGCCTCAGAAACCCATTTCCTTCATCTTTCTACTCGTCACAATCTTCCACACGACTATCCCCTTATCTTCAACAATACACAACTCAATCCTTCTTCTTCTCTTAATATCCTTGGTGTTTCCTTTTCTCGTAAGCTTTTCTGAAGAGATCGCATATACTCTCTTTCTAAAACAGTTTCCAAGAGTTTAAGTGTGCTGTACCGGCTCCGCAGTTTATTCACCCCCACTCAGTTACTCTCTCTATACAGGGGTCTTGTCCGCCCCGGTGTGGAGTACGATACGCAGGGCCGGCATTCGGCAAAATTGTGGCCTGTGTGAACTATGTATTCGGCTCCGCTTACCTTATTTAACGATTCATGTGAAAAAGCTTTATTTTACATATAATAAGAAAAACCAATCATTCACACGTTCAGTTTTCGTGCCTTTGCCGCCGCAAAATTTGATATAGCATGTGACAGGTCAATTTTGCGAACCACATCATTCTCAACTGAAAGGATAGCTAGCAAAGAAAGCCTGTCGTCTGACTCGTCTCCCATGGTTGATCGCAGGTAAGACTTTATGAGCTTCAACTTTGAGAAGCTCCACTCGCCACTTGTCACTGAGACAGGCAAGATTAATAATATTCTGAGTTTCATCCACGTATTCGGAAAACTGTCACAGAAATTATTATTCAGAATAAATTGTGGTACTTCTTGAGGAGTGTTGCAATCTTTAGATAGCACACTTGTGATATAGCCTAGCTCTTCGCCAAGGTCGAAACCGTTGATGTCAGTTTTCTCCGTTTTTCAATTCGTGATGAAGATCCATACAGTTCTTTAATAAAGTTTTCTTATCAGGAAGTTGTTTCAGATCATAAAGGAAACCCCAAAGGTCCACATGTTGTTTCTTCTGTTCAAACCGTTCTTCTACTGACAACCTTGCGGTATCTACAAGCTGGTAGAAGTCAACTTTGAACTTAGTTTCTGGGTTCGTAGTGATAACATCTTTCTCTTCGTACCTGAACTGGTACGACAATGCCTGTTATAGCACCCTCTTTGATATGAATGGCATCTTCAGTGCTTTCTGTAACCGTCGTCAGTGGTGTACGCGTTGGATTAGACTGCAAATCAGACAGAATTGCCGATGGCCGCTGAGAGCTGGCACTGGGCCCGGGGCAAGATGAATGATCAGGCCCCAACTCCCTAAATCTCCCTACCAACCAAATTTTACTACTTTTTTAAAAATGTTTTTTAAGTGACTTAGGGTTAACTTAGAGTGAGAATGAGTGGCAATAACTGAAAAACATTTATTAGAATGAAATAGTTCTGTAATATGTTTATTAAAAATTAAAACACTGTTGGTAAGCGAAAAACTTAACATTCTTTAGTAATGTTAATACGTTTGAATGAAAACACAACACCAAATTATTCTAGTTGTAAAGTTGTCTACAAGTTTACAACTCATTTAACGATGCTTTGCGGGCTTTTCTGTTAGCAAATGTTTCAATTATATTATCAAAGTTTAGGTCTCTTGCAAGTTTTGATTCAATGGTCAATGTTCCCAAATCTGTTTAGGCGCTCTGCACACATAGTTGACCTGAGGCAGTTTTTAACACGATCTTTTCTTTTCTTTTCTGTGCTCCAGACTTATATTTGTACTCCATAATGCTAACTTCACCTTAAAACAATGAAGAATTGAACCAATGCAAACCAACAGAGTTGTCACAACAGCAGCCTAACAACTGACTGACTGTGCAACCAGTGCAGTGCTGTTGGAAACACGTTCTAGTTACTAATGCTACTATCTGTTCAGACAATTTTTAAACGGTAGTTATACCAAAAGTTATTTTGTAATGTATATTTTTTTTCACGGTCCGGGCCCCCCAGAGGCTCGGGCCCCGGGGATTTTGTCCCCCCTGTCCCCTCCCCCCTCCCCGAGACTGGATGGCCGTTACTAACTTCCCTCGATCATCAATGGCATCGTCATTGTTTACTCCAACTCCAGTTTCCATTGCTGTAAAAGTTTGACTAGGTCGCAAGTCGGGTTCAGATTCGCCGATGCTCGTTTCTCTCAGTTAACAGTGTAACGTAATTACTATCTTCCACTGCAGTCTCACTTGTAGAAATTTGACTAGGCCGCAAGTCGAACTCAAAATCGCCAATGATTGCTCCGCTGCAACCAGCTTCTTCAGTCGCAAGGTTGTCGGTAGATTTAAAGAATTTTCTTAATGCATCTACACCTTTCTTTATTTCAACCTGTCGCTCTGCTTTTCGCTTTCTGTTCTGATGCCATCATAGTTTCTCCTTTTTAGTAATATTAGAAGATATTATGCCGCCTTTCTGGAGAAAAATATATTTTTTAAGTTATTGCTAATTATTTTTTACCTTTCACTTCAGTTAATTTATATATATATGAATGCGCTCGGTGGTGTTATGGTTAATATATATATATATATATATATATATATATATATATATATATATATGTGTGTGTGTGTGTGTGTGTGTGTGTGTGTGTGTGTATGAATGTGGTTCGGTGGTGTAGTGGCTGACTACAAATCCATCAGCCCCGGGATTGAGACCTGGTGATAGCAGTCGGCGCATAGCAGAACCGACAATGAAAAACAATAAAAATATTGGTTGGTAGCTAAATGGGTACCCTGGGTAGCCTAGTGATTAAGATGCTGGGCTGCTGATTGGAAGGTCGTGAGATCGAGTCCGGGTGAGGACTTTGCAATTTCTGACCGCCCGTGGTAAGGCGTGGTTCGGATTCCACGTTAAACTGCATGTCTAAAGTGGAGTGACAAGCTTGCCCTTCGTCAGAATGAACAATTCAGACGGAAGCAAAACCAATGTTAACCAAGATTAATTATGGAGAGGGGTTTATGTGGAGACGGACTTATATCGGACACCGAGGTCTCTCCCACTGCCCAATCAGAGAGAGAGAGAGAGAGATTAATAATATTCTCGTGTCTCTAGAGAGAGCGTCTATTAGCCTATCGAATTAACAAACTGGCCGAGGTTGAATGAGAAGTTATATTAAAGTCCTTGAATAAGTAGTAGTACCTGATGTTAACGAGTGTACCTAATAACTCAAGAATTAAATCAACAGCGATATTAAGAGTGTCACCGATGTAGAAAGGCCACTAATAATAACGTAATTGGATAAATTAATCTTGAATTAGTTCCTAGCAGGGCCGCCTAGGCGTTAGGCAAGTCAGGCAACGCCTGAGGGCGACACAATCTAGGGGCGGCACAAAATTGGCCAAAAAAATTTATTTTGTTCAAATTTTAAAGTTTTCTATATTAAATGTTTTTAATTATACTTTTTCTATTGTCAGATTGGTTATATTCTGTTTTCGAACACTTTTTCTATTGTTTATGTTATATTTCCAAAAAGTCATTAATCCTTGAAATGCGTTTATCTGCAATTTCTGAAAATAAGCTAGTTCCTAAGATATATAAATTTGGGAAAAATTTTAAATTTTGGACCTTTTCTGGGCTCTCATATACGATTGGTTGAAATTTAGGATACACTCAGAGCATCCACAAATGACCAATAACAGATGATTTTCTTCTTGGTCTATACATATTATCTATAAAGTCTTGTTTTTGAAATAGATGGTTAGCTATTCGGGTGATTGCAAGTGGAATAATTATTTTGACATTCTTGGGAAGTGCCGTGTACTTATATTGTATTTAGTGTAAATCTACCTATAAAGATAAGCTAAGGAAGAATCTGTTTAAGTTATTGATACTTCTTTAAGTATACTTTTTTAAATATACATTTCATGCGCAAAGTAAGAATTTAGCCATCTAATAATATACTATTTCAGAAATGAAGCCTTATATATATATATATGTAACAGTTTTTTTGCGCACACCTACAGGTCGCTACAATTGGTGTACAACAATGCGGTTTTCACCATTCGATGCGTCTTTTTATTGTGCAGTGCCCATGCTAAAAAAAAAAATTCCCGAACATAAATCCTGCCCCCCCCCCCTTTTAGGGGTACAGTTCTTCCCATTTCTTCATTTTTAATCATAATTTTGGCACAAAATGGGGGAGGAGTGGGGTAATGGGGGAGGGGGTGGGGTTAATGGGGAAACTCAGAAAAATAGATGCGATATATATATATGTAACCAAAAAAAAATTTAAGTAAATCCTTTGCAAGGTGCCAGCCCCCTTCCCCCCTTGGGGGTAATGGGGGAAGGGTGGGGGTAAATGGGGGAGAGGGGTGGGGGAGGGGGTATTGGGGGAGAGGGGTGGGGTAATGGGGGGGGGGTGGGGTTAATGGGGAAACTCAGAAAAAAAATGATAACCAACATCGATTCCGGTCAGGAAGATCATGCTTATCACAACTAATGGAACACTATAACAATATTATTGATGCACTCGAAACAATGAAAACTATGATTTGGCGGGCCGCAGGGCCCCCAATTACTGTTGGTTCAGTTATTTGGTCAATAAAACTATAGAAATGAACGCAGTCATGAAAATCTTAGGCTTCAAATCCGAGCTCATTGTATTAAGATTTGTGAAGCTTTAGATTTTCATGGCTGCGTTCTTTTCTGTAGTTTTATCCAAAAAAAAATTTAAGTAAATCCTTTGCAAGGTGCCAGCCCCCTTCCCCCCTTGGGGGTAGTGGGGGAGGGGTGGGGGTAAATGGGGGAGAGGGGTGGGTAATGGGGGAGGGGTGGGGTTAATGGGGAAACTCAGAAAAAAAAATGATAACCAACATCGATTCCGGTCAGGAAGATCATGCTTATCACAACTAATGGAACACTATAACAATATTATTGATGCACTCGAAACAATGAAAACTATGATTTGGCGTGCCGCAGGGCCCCCAATTACTGTTGGTTCAGTTATTTGGTCAATAAAACTATAGAAATGAACGCAGTCATGAAAATTTTAGGCTTTAAATCCGAGCTCATTGTATTAAAATTTGTGAAGCTTTAGATTTTCATGGCTGCGTTCTTTTCTGTAGTTTTATTGAATGAATAATTGGTTTGCCAGTAACTGGAAGGCCGCAGGCACCCCAATTACTGAGGCCCAAGGTGAGAGGAATAGGAATGATATCCAGATAAAGGGCTACTGATGTTCAAAATAAAATACGCCGTAGGCCCACAATTCAGCCGAAGCACCGCAGATCTAGGAAAATCGGCGCGTAGCGCCGACCTTTTGCTAGTTTCATTTCTATTTTATTTATATTCTATTATTTTTTTTATTTAAGTTAAAAATTAATTTATTTAATTTATTTAACGTCTCGTTCATTAAATTCACATCTCTCTACATCATCTCTGTCTGAGAATGAAAAAAGTTAGCTCGTCGCATGATAGCAACAACAGCGAGACTGAAATTGAACGAAATAAGGAAGACTCGCAAAGCTATGAAACGGAATTGAATGCCCTCGATGATCCAAGTCACTGACCTTTAAGAATCACTGAAACTGCTAGAAATGAATTAGTAAAGAAAGGAGCAATGCAGGTGAATGATTTTAATTATCCTCCACATGAAAATGGCAGAAAATTTTCGAATATTTATTATAAACGGAAACTGAAGAATGGTGAAATATTCGAAACATCTTGGTTGGTGTATTCTACAGGGTGTCCCATAAGTCCGGCATCATAGGAGAAATTCATATTTTTCTCTTTCTACAGGCCATAATGTCTGTGAGCAAGGAAGAACGAATCCAGATAATTCTACTCATAGGAAATTGGAGTCAGAGAGAGGCCGCTGCTGAATTTAACAGACTGCATCCAGACCGCGAGCCAATAACACAGAGTTGTGTTAGCAGACTTGTTGCAAAGTTTAAGGAAACAGGATCCACAGAAGATAAACCACGCAGTGGACCTTCAAGGAGGTCCACTGACGATGATACAGTGACTGCTATCCTGGCTCATTTTAACAGAAGTCCCAATAAGTCTCTTCGGCGATTGTCCACTGAGACAGGAGTGTCGAAAAGTAGCATCCATCGCATTCTTCAGGCTCACAAATGGCATCCATATAAACTTCAAATCCTACAGAAATTAAGCGAAGATGATCCCGACCGGCGGATGGAATTTTGTGAATGGACTACGGAACAATATGCTCGGGATGCCAATTTCCCGTCCACCATTTTGTTCAGTGACGAGGCTGTTTTTTATGGAAATGGTGAGGTAAATCGACAGAACACCCACTACTGGTCTCAAAACAACCCTCACTGGTATACCTCTTCAAAGGAACAAGGTGCATCTCGGGTGATGATATGGTGTGGCATTTGGAAGGATCGCATCATAGGCCCCCTCTTTTTCGATGAACATGTCACTGGAGGCACCTACCTACGTATGCTCAAGGAAGAAGCATTTCCAAGTGTCTTGAACGAAGAATGAAATTTCCCAACATGGTTCCAGCAAGACGGCGCTCCTGCACATTACAGCACCCAAGTAAAGGAATACCTGTACCAACAATTCCCTGGTCATTGGATAGGACGTCGAGGGCCTGTGGAACGGCCAGCTAGAACCCCGGATCTCACGCCACTAGATTTTTATCTCTGGGGCCACTTGAAAGCGCTGGTATACGCAGAGAAAATTAGGAGTGTTGAACATTTGCGGCAGCGCATTATTGGGGCATGTAACACCATTACTCCTGACATCATTCACCGTGTGCTTGCTGACTGGGTATCACGTATGAATTTGTGTATTGAAATTTATGAGACTGGAAATTTGTCAAGTAATGGATATAACGACTGGAAAAATCCTGCGAATACACTACAAATTCATGAAAAATCGAAAATTCATATTCAAACATTTTCTGAATGGCAGGAGTTGTCTATTCGATTAAAATTAAACAAAACCATAGATTCAGCTCATCAACGCTTTCTAGATGAAGAAGTTAAACGCTGGAGATCAGTTCGAAGACGAATAAAAAAGAGGCAATATGAATATGAAAGTAGAGACGAGACATTGCTCCATAATCCCGATAAAAAATTTGAAATGACTTTTTCAACACAATTGTAGACACGGCTATTAATTCACTAGAGCAGTGGTACTCATTGTGCGGCTCGTGATGGCCTAAGTGGCGGCTCGCGAGCCGCGCAATGAGTACCACTGCACTAGAGGATCGATTTGAAAAATTGGAACATCATAGTTCATATTTCAAGTTTTTGTATGATGTCAGCTCCTTAGCCATTTAGCATCAGAAACACTATTACAGCAATGCAAAGATTTAGAAATTATTCTCATGGATAACAACATCTGATATTGACGCAGTGGAACTCTATGAAGAATTAAAATTATTGTGCCTACTTGTTGAACCAAAGCATGGACCACAAGATGTGCTAAAATTAATTTATGACAAGCATTTTAAAGAAATTTATCCAAACACAGAAACTGGGTTACGCATTCTTTTAACGATACCAGTAACTGTTGCCAGTGCAGAGAGGAGTTTTTCAAAGCTAAAGCTCATCAGGAACCATCTAAGTTCAACCATGACTGAAGAAAGATTAGTAAGATTCTCCATTTTATCTATTGAAGCCGAAATGGCTTTTAATCTCAATCTGGAAGATATTGTTAAAGATTTTGCAGTAAAAAAAGCAAGAAAAGTAGATTTTTAACTGTTTTTATAGATATTTTATATTGCATTAGTAAAAAAATAAAATTATAATAACTTTTTTTTTTATTTACTTCTATACAAGGGGCGGCATTTTATTTTTTGCCTGAGGGCGAGAGATCTCCTAGGAACGGGTCTGGTTCCTAGCCACAAACTGTTAAATGTGTTAGTGTACTACTCATTAGTTTGTTTAACAATGCTATAATAAATACTGATTACAGAGTAAAATTGAAAGCGGTGTTTTCAACTTTGCTAAAGTTAGGCTACAAAGCTTTCTGTAACACAATGGTTATTGACCAATATATGGTTCCCAATATAAATAATGAATTTGAAAATTTAATTTGTAAAAGTGAATGGAACAGCGTCTACTTCTGTCCATTGCTAAACCAAGAATGATTTGTCAACATGGCGCCTCACACATTGCATTGTGGAGAAGCCATGGTACGCGAACCAGTCAGCAGTCAAGGAATTTTCGTTCTTTCCACCCTCTATATTTCCTTTATTCAAGGACGTGGAGAACAGCTGATTGTGGTGACGTCAGCGACTGTTTGAATATACATACACACACGTATGCTATTAGAATTTTTAAGAATTTGTCGTAAGAAATTTAGAAGATGATTTGATTTTTCAGAAAAATCCGTGAATAAAATAAAATATGTATTCAATCTAAAGATAATTTTTTCCAAAAAATAGAAACACGTGGCAAAATTGAAAAGGACTGCTAATTGCACACCCCAAGAGCCGGCCCTGGGAGTACGCTTCTCATGTGTGGGGTGGCTCAACCCACAGAGCTCTACTTATGGAATCAAAGGCTTTTCGTCTCATCAGTTCCCCGCCTCTTGCTGACCGTCTTAAATTTCTCTCTTTTCGTTGCAATGTTGCCTCACTCTCTCTTTACTATCATTGTTATAACGGGCACTGCTCTTCTGAACTCTCTAACTCAGTGGTGGGCAACCTGCGGCCCATCAGGTATCTGAGTGCGGTCCAAATGACATTTTACTAACCAATGTCCACATGAATTAAAATTTTGGAATTTATATTAATATTTTCATAATCTATTGATAATTTTGTTTGATTTAAAAAAAATTCTTTATATCAATCTTTTCCTAATCTACCAAAAACTTTGATTGATTTAACTAAATTTATTAATTTAATGAAAATCACACCGTAATTATCTTTGACTCCTAATCTGAGGAAGATTATGGAGGAAAGATCCAACCAGATGTCGCATTGATTATGATGCATTGTAAGGTAAGCATAAAAAATGTTTCTTTTGCTTTACTGTTTGAAGTTGATCACAATTCAATTAATATAAATAATAATTTTCTTTAACTCTTTATGAAATTTTTGTGATGTATTAAATGCATTTAAGCATATTCGTGCGGCCATGCTTAGCGCACATGCACATTTTTAATCTTGCGGCCCGCTGAGATGAAGGAAGGCCACTCATGCAGCCCACTCACTAGCCTAGGTTGCCTATCATTGCTCTTACTGCATGCCTCCTCCTATAAGGAGAGTGACCCCACACCATTTGCATTCATGTAACCCAACAATAACACACTCGCCTTTCAGACTTAGAGGTGACCCCTGTTACCAAGTGACACACAAAATTTGATTCACTTTTTGCTACTCGTTTGTAGTCCAGGCAACTCTTTCTTTACAGCTGGATAGTCGTCTTCTCTTTTGCTTTGCATCTAACGTCGGCTTATTTTTCAGTTTTCGTGTCCGAAATACCATTTCATAAAGGCGGCGAGTGAGTTAGTGTGGGGCTGCATGATTGCAAATGGTGTGAGGTCACTTGCATTTGTAAACAGAACTGTCAAGAGTCATGTTTATCAAGAAATATTGGAATACTTCATGCTGGAGTTCGCAGAACAGCTGTATGGAGACGAACCATTTATTTTTCAACTTGACCTGGCTCCAGCTCATGAGTTTGTGCAACATTTGAGTGGTTTGATGCTCATGAAATTGAAGTACTACTTTGGCCAACTAATTCTCCCGATCTTAATCAAACAGAAAATCTTTGGAATATTGATAAGCAGAAGGGCCAAAAGTGTAAACCAGGAAAACTTAGTGAACTGGAGAGGTGTTTCATAACAATCTGGCAATCGATAACTACAGAAGAATGCAAGAGGCTTGTCGACTCGATGCCACGTCAATTTGGAGGCCGCAATCATGGCTAAGGGTGGACCAACTAAATACTAAGACGCTGTTAAAAAAAGTTGATGTGTAGAAATAACCAGATTTCCAAATAAAATCTAAACAAAACAAATATTTACCACAAAATAAATTTAGAATAAAAAAATAACCCTTGTTTCTAACCAACCAACTAGTGAAGTTGGGTTTCCCTAATTAACAAAAAGAAGAAAGAAAAAAAGTTTTTTTTGAGACTGAAAAACTCAGCTCTTTGTTAAACATCGAAAAATTTTGACTGCTGAATCAAGTGGGCTAGTTCTTTTATAAAAAATTCTTGTAGTTCCCCAACTAACCGGGCAACTTAAAGTCAACCTTTAAATCTCAATATTAACCCTTTACTGTCCAAATATTTTGTAGGGTTAAGTTATGAATGCGTGTATTTGAAAGATTGTAAATTTGTTCTTTTGGGCAGTAAAGGGTTAACCACTGCAATTAAACTAAAAACTAAAACCCTGTTTAACTAAATAGTGGCCTACCAGAACTAGGTGTAAATAGCTTAATCAAAATACTTAACTAAGGTAAGAGATTGAAACTAGGTACCTAGAAGAAACTCGAACCGGGCTACAACAGCCCTAACTAAATAATTAAATGGCTGGAATAGCCCCTATTAAAACTTAAGGACAATATAGCCCTAACCTAACTTAAGTAAAAACCTTCAAAACATTAAACCTTTAAAAACAAAAACTTAAGGGCAATACAGCCCTAGCCTAACTTAAACTGCAAAACCTAGGTCTGGGAAATGGCCCTTATGAAGAAATAACTTAGCAGTGTGCTAAATAGTGACTTAACAAATAAAAATTAAAATCTGGAAACTAAATGAAACTTATGGACTAGTTAGAAACAGAAAGGGTAACGTTCAACTGGCAACTTCATTTGTGGTAAGTCTAAATTAATTTTAATGAATTTAGCTTGACCATAGTTAGTAATCTGGCTGCCGACCAAATTTTAACCTTAAAACCACTGCAACCTACAGTGAAAAAGTCTGTAGCTATGTTGACAGTGTCTAAATGGGCCATTACTATTTCTATAATTACTGTGCCTATTTAAAGTAAACTTAGCCTTAATATTGCACCTAAATAAAAATAATATCTCTCAAAAAATAATTTTTCAATCATTTTTCAATATGGCGCCCCCGGGTGGGCAGTCGAGAAGTTGGTTACCCTTTTTTGTTTTATTTCTGGTACAATTATTTTAAATCCAGTGAATTAAATTTTTTACATAGTCTGAAAATTTAATTATAGATATCATTGATATCATCATTTATAATATTAAACCTAAAAAATGGGGGTATTATTATAGTATTACACCCGTCTAACGTCCAGCAATTATTATACATTCATTAGGTAGATTTTTTAATTCTAAGACACTTTTCTTCTATAGCGTTTCCGTCGCAAATGCTTCGTTTTCGAGATATAAACGTTTTTTTGGTGTGTATCTAGTGCGTGTTCGTACGTTCGTTTGTGTGTTCGTTTGTGTTGACGTCACATGTCTGCCCAATCAGAGCGCTCCATCCATTTCGAATTTGAATTAGTTTGCTACCGGAATGGCTTTGTGTGACATGTGTTCGTTCGATTATTACCGCTGTATTGTCGCTTTCTATGAAAATTTAGAAAAAAGTGTTGTTTCTGCGTGCTCACGGTGTTCTACCGACAGTAGTGAAGTGTCCACATTGTAAAACGGAGTGTACATATCGTCAAGACCAGAAACTGTGGCGTTGTAGAAAAAGTTACGTTGTGCTTAAAACGAAGAAAAGACGGTACTGTGATTATTCTGTCTTAGATTTTAAAGGTAATTCCTGTTTTTCTTTTAGGATAGGTTAGGTTAGGTTTAGTTAAGTTAGGATAGGTTAGGTTAGGTTGTTAGGTTAGGATAGGTTAGGTTAGGTCAATTTTGAAGGTGAAATTTGTTTTTCCTATGGTTTTTGATGTTTTGAACGAATCTGACTTCAAAACCGTCGGAAATGACTCGTTTTCTGTGATTTCCCCCACATTGCCGGCTGGGGGGGGGGGATCTCAAAAACGAGTCATTTCCGACGGTTTTGAAGGTCAGATTCATTCAAAACACATCAAAAACCATAGAAAAAACATAAATTTCACCTCCAAAGGGAGACGGGTGTAATACTATAAATTTACCAAAATGGGTAATGAAACTGACGCCACTCCAGGAAAAAGTATGAAGACAGTATCATCATTGTTGGGAAGTGATGTGGATGCGCTTGAAACTAGTAAATTGGTAAAAAAGAGGGGAGCAATCAGAGCCTCAGCTACTAAACTATTAGCTACAATCAAAGAAAAATTGGATGATTGGACTGAGGAACAAAAAAATTCACATGCTCGGCTTTTGTCCTCACAACTGGACAAGTTACAAAATTTAGATGAGGAAATCCTTAATGTGTTTGTTTGTTCCGAAGGCTTCTCAGAGGCTAAACAAGAGAAACTAGATGAAAAAAACATTTATTACCAAATTGAAATACATCAGATGATACAAACATTAACAACTAAAAAAGAAAACAATGCCGAAGCCAAACCTAGACCAAGAATAGGTACTAAAATTCCTGAGCTTCAAATATTACCATTTGATGGAAATCCCTCTAAATTTAAAAACTTTAAGACCTCATTCAGGAACATTTATGATTACATAGGTCTTTCTGAACAAGAGAAATTTGCCTACCTAAAACAACATTTGAGTGGAAACCCTGCAAGAGAGTAAAACATCTTATGAAGAAGCATGGCAACAGTTGGAGGAGAGCTGTTATGCAACACCAGGCCAAATTAAATTCTCCATAATAAAATCACTTTTAATCAAATCCAAAATAACCAAAGATTTTAAATCACTTCATGACTTTCAAGCAGATATGCATTCTACCATAAATTTAATGCAAACTCAAAAATTAGAATTAGAAGATATACTCTTGTATGTAGCCTATATTATAATAAGCTAAGTCAAGACACTCAGGAATTTTTAAGAACTTGTGGTTTTAAACTCTATGACCACTTTGATAAATTTAAAGAAGCCATTGCCGAAGCTACCTAAACCTTAGCTAATGTTAGTTTTGATCTTGAACAAAGTGAATTAACCACCTTAATCCCTAAACAAAAAAGAAAATTCTCTCCAGAACCAGCCAGAAAACCATGGCATTCTGGCCAAACTACAGCTACTCTAGCAGTTTCTACTCACGGACAATCCTCAAGAAGAGCTCAACATACTGAACAGAGAGAACTTTACTGCAAATTGTGTAAAAACACACACACAATCTCAAAATGTGATTCTTTCCCTGAAAGTTGGGATAAACTGAAAAAACTTGCTAAATTAAATTATTGTACTAAATGCACCTCATCTAAACACCAAGCCAAAGAATGACCCATTTCTCTCCTACCCTGTTCATTTTGTAGGTTTTCTAACCATTTATCCTTCCTTTGTACTAAACAAAAAGGAAAACCAGAGGAAGATAAGAAACCCAAAACCAGTACTGAAGTAGCTATCCAAAAAGAAAACTCAAAACAAGGGAAACAAGTTACTAACTTATTAAGTTTAAAAAACACTGATCAAGAAGTGGCATTACTTCCTTCCATGCAGATGAGAATAAGAAACTCAGAAAAATCGATTAAATGCAGAGCACTTTTGGATAATTGTAGTCAAGCCAACTACATTACCAATGAACTTGTGAAAAAATTGAATCTTCCAACTAAACACTACGATGAAGCCATAACCATAACAGGATTTATAGCCAACAAAAAACAAACGAATTATGAAGTAGCTATAATTAAATTGGAAGATTCTAGAAACCCTGGAAACTACCAAGAAATAGAAGCCATCATAATTGATGATATTAATATTAAATATGAAATTCAGGGATTATTGGAACTTCAAACTTATTTAAAATCCTTAAATTATCAGCTTGCAGATCACTTTGAAGCTGATGAAGTTGCTGACTTCAGGTTAATTTTTGGGGCTGCAACCCACAAACTTTTTGCCCTCAGCACTCATCAGATTCATACTGCCTCTTGTTATAAATCTCCCTATGAAATACTTTTATTGGGTTTCCCTTCAGATTATTACCCTGAAAAAGAAAAAAGAACCAATAAGAGATCAGATCAGCTTCTGTATTACCAACCCTTTACTTACTAGTACAACTTCTAATGAAGATCTAGAAAAAATTGAACACCAGATTGCACAATTTAGCAAACTAGAAACCTTGGGTATTTCTGGGGATGAACCATTTTCAAACAAAGAAAAAGATCTAATTGCAAACTTTGAAAAGGAAGTTAAAATAGAAGATGAAAGATTGTCTGTTAAGGTACCATGGAATGACCAAAAAGATAAAATTTCACCAAACTTTAACTATGCTATTAGAAGAAGTAGCCCTAACAGAAGGCCTAAAACAAGAAGGAAATTTTTAACTCCTTTTTCAGTAGTTCGCCCTGGAGTACAAACAACTAAAGTTAGGATTGTAGTAGATCCCTCGGGTAAAACAAACCAGAAGAAATAACAGTAAATGATGCTACTGAGGACTGCCCTTCCCTCCTACCTCATTTAGCAAAATTGTGCAGCAAATTAAGGCATGGTAAATATTTGATGATTGGAGACATTCAGAAAGCATATTTACAACTTAAATATCAAACAGAATTTGACTGTAATACCCACAAAATTCTGTGGTTAAAAGATACCCAATTGGCTCCAAATGACGACAACCTGATCTGCAGTCCATTTTTACTACAACAATCCCTCCAACACATTTTTAATGAACAACAAAACCAAGTGGCAGACTACCTAGCTAACCGCTTTTACATGGACAATGCTCTAATTAATGCCAACAATCTCTCAGAACTCAAAGACCTATACAATTATAGTGTAAACACCTTAATCAATTATAATTTGAAGCTATATGAATGGGCTTCCAATCACTCAGAACTTCAAGGACTATTTGAAAAACATAACATAGCTTCCTCAGAAGATAAAGAAAACATAAAACTATTAGGATATGGTTGGAACACAAATACTGATACACTCCATCTAAAAACTGTAAACGAACTCAGAAGCCAAAACTAAAAGAGAAATACTAAGTTCTGTGCAATCATTGTTTGATCCAATTGGATTTGTTGCACCTTTAGTGTTTAAATTAAAACTCTTCATGCAGAAGGTAGCATCTACCAAAAAAGATTGGGATGAATATCTGGAACCCAAAATGCTGGGTGAATGGAAAAAACTTTGCAAAGAAATAAACAAAGTGGAATTTCTGAATTTTCCTAGACAAGCTTTTGAAAATTCCAAACGTCTCATGGAAAATCTTCAACTCCACATCTTTTGTGATGCCAGCCAAGAAGGGTATGCAGTAAGTTGCTATCTAGTTGGAAATGGAAAATCCGAACTAATTTACGCTAAATCAAGAGTCAACCCCAAAGCAAAAAATTGGACCATTTGTAACTTGGAATTGATGGCAATCTGCCTAGGAACCAAAGTCCTAGAATACCTTAACCCATTAACGACGGATGGTACCTTAAGGTCCACCAGAAATAATAATATAAATTGTACTACAATGCCTCGTTTATATAAATGTTTCTACATGTTTATATACAGATGTCATTTAGTTGTCAGGAAAGGAACCCAAAATGTGTATCATTTCAGTGACTGGTTACTAACATATTTAGTTTTGAATAACGATAAAACCTATACGTTCTGGTAACAAAAGTGACCGCATATGCTGCTGACTCGTCCTGAAAGGGTTAAAGAAACCTACCTAGAAGAAAACTCGAACAACCAAAAGTTCTTCAAAACAATAATTTGGACAGACTCACAGGTGGCTTTAAATTGGATTGCTCAAAAATCTCTAAAAATTAAATCCATCTTTGTAAAAAACAGAGTGAAAGACATTCAGGAAGCAACAAGAAACTTAAACCATCACCTGGAATTCAGACATGTAGCAGGAGAAGACAAACCAGCAGACCTACTCACCAGAACAATATCTTTTAAGAAATTTCAAAAACTTCTTCCCTTTTACCAACATGGTCCCACATTTTTGAGAAATGAAACTGAATGGCCAAGGAACTTAATTTTTAACACCCACCAAGAAACCTTAGAGACGACAATAAGTGTCTCTCAAACAACTTGTAAAGAAATAAATGAAAAACTCCCTTGTTAAACATGGGAAAATTCTCTAACAGGAAAAAACTGGTCAGAATCACTGCCTATGTTCTACGGTTCATAGAAAACTTAAAGTACTTCCGCACTCACAAATATAACCCCAAATGTAACTTAACAATGGAAGAACAAATTGCTGTTTTGGAGAAAAATCATACAGCTTACAAAACTAAGGCCACAAACTACTGGATAAAATTGGTCCAGCAACAACATTTCTCAAAAGAAAAAGAAATAATCAACTTTAAACTAAATAAAGGAGAAAAAGTTGAGGACCTAACAAAGCTGCAAAAGAATCTAAAACTCTTCATTGACAAAGAAGGGTTAGTCAGAACAATGGGGAGATATAAATATGCAACCAGCCTTAACTATTCTGCTAGGTATCCTGTACTACTGCCTGAAAATTCTCATTTAACAACGTTAATCATAACTGAATGTCATGCAAAAGCCAGTCATGCAACCTTAGCTACCACATACAATTTCCTCAGACAGGAATTCTGGATCCCCAAAATAAGGCAAGTAGTTAAAAAGGTTCTGAAACAATGTCTGTTTTGCCAAAAATACTTTGCCATGGCTTATGAAGTTCCTGCTACTGGACCATTAGTAACAGAACGTTTAAACTATGAAAAACCTTTTGAAAAAACTGCCCTTGACTATGCTGGCCCAATTTCTGTCCAGGATGAGAATAATCACTTCATGAAAGTCTACTTATTATTGTTCACTTGCTGCGCCACCAGATTCACCAGCCTTCACATCTGCACTGACCTTTCTGCTAAAACCTTTTTAAGAGAAATCTACCATTTGTCTTTAAACTACTCCCTTCCAAAAGTTTTGATTTCAGGCAATCAATCCACCTTCAAAAGATCTGAAGATTACCTTAAACATTGGTTTCAAAATGTTCTTGTGTCTCAGTACCTCTCTGATCATGGTATCCAGTGGAAATTTACAGCAGCCTATTCACCCAGAACCTTAAAAATAGCTGAAAGAATGGTGGGTTTAGTCAAAAGAGCCCTCTATACCTCCCTAAAAGGAAGAAAAATCCCTTTAACTGAACTAGAAACAATTGTTCTTGAAATAATGAATACAATTAATTCAAGACCACTCACTTATGTTAACTCAAATGAAGATCCCTCCTCTGACCTACTAACTCCTTTCAAGTTGCTTTTTGGGTATGACAATGCAAAATTCAACTTTTTAACCACTAATGATACCCAAAAAGCTGCTAATGAAAGTGATCAGGTAGACTCTGATTATATGACAGCAATAGAGGACAAAGAAAGAAAGAAAATACTGGACTACTTTCATAAGGGAGTTAAACAATCTAAAGAAATCAAAGAAAGATGGCGATATGAATATTTGAGTAGTTTGAGGGAAAAAGAATACCAACAACATAAACAACCAGTAAGTAAAGAACCTAAAGTAGGAGAACTGTGCCTCTTAGATGAAAATTCTATGAATCCCAAATACTTCTGGAAGATTGCTATAATTGAAACATTACATCCAGATGAAGATGGGATAATCAGGCATGTAACTGTAAAAATACCCAATGATCACCACTCCAGAAGACACATATATCGGTTATATCTACTTGAAATAACTGATAAACCGAATATTGACCTGGAAGAACTTGAAAATTCCTCCACTGAATCAGGAACTGTAGATTATCCTGACACTACTACTGCCGCTAATCAACCCCAACCACAAAGACAAGCTGCAGTTAGATTTCGGGAAGAACTGCAAAGAAAAATACAGAGTGGATCTTTGTGAAGACCACAAATTGAAAATTGTAAATAACTTAAATAGCTATAACTTAGGATTAACTTTCTACAGAAAAGACGCTTTCATTTTCATATTTCACCTAAAAGGAACTTTTCTGTAGAGCAAGTCATTTTCATTCATGGTAGGACAAAAAAATTTTTCCCAAGAATATAATTCTGGGTAAATTTTTTCCCCTTCGGGAGAATGTTAAAAAAAGTTGATGTGTAGAAATAACCACATATATTTCCAAATAAAATATAAACAAAACAAATATTTACCACAAAATAAATTTAGAATAAAAAAAATAACCCTTGTTTCTAACCAACCAACTAGTGAAGTTGGGTTTCCCTAATTAACAAAAAGAAGAAAGAAAAAAGTTTTTTTTGAGACTGAAAAACTCAGCTCTTTGTTAAACATCGAAAAATTTTGACTGCTGAATTAACTAAGGTAAGAGATTGAAACTAGGTACCTAGAAGAAACTCGAACCGGGCTACAACAGCCCTAACTAAATAATTAAATGGCTGGAATAGCCCATATTAAAACTTAAGGGCAATATAGCCCTAACCTAACTTAAGTAAAAACCTTCAAAACATTAAACCTTTAAAAACAAAAACTTAAGGGCAATACAGCCCTAGCCTAACAAACTGCAAAACCTAGGTCTGGGAAATAGCCCCTATGAAGAAATAACTTAGCAGTGTGCTAAATAGTGACGTGACTTAAATAAAAATTAAAATCTGGAAACTAAATGAAACTTATGGACCAGTTAGAAACAGAAAGGGTAACGTTCAACTGGCAACTTCATTTGTGGTAAGTCTAAATTAATTTTAATGAATTTAGCTTGACCATAGTCAGTAATCTGGCTGCCGACCAAATTTTAACCTTAAAACCACTGCAACCTACAGTGAAAAAGTCTGTAGCTATGTTGACAGTGTCTAAATGGGCCATTATTGTTTCTATAATTACTGTGCCTATTTAAAGTAAACTTAGCCTTAATATTGCACCTAAATAAAAATAATCTCTCTCAAAAAATAATTTTTCAATAATTTTTCAATAGACGCAGAGCTAAAAAGTCTTTCATAAAGGTTTAATATATTGTCAGTACTCAATAAACATAATGAGTTTATTCTATTTTTTGTAATATCTGACAAGCTATTGTAATATTTTGGTATGTCGCTATGCATTTCACTATTTAATAAGGGTTTTGCTATATTTTAATATTTTTAAAAACTGGCACACAGAGGTGCCTTTTTATCATAATGACGTCATAGATACTTGATATTCCTCATAAAGGTGTATAACTTAAAAGTAGTAGCAAGGTCATGAGCGCATTTGAGACAGTATTTTATTTTTGGGGGGTCCGGAGTTGTAGATAAATTAAGAGGCCAGTGTTACGATGGTGGAGCAAATATGAGGGGGACTTGTAATGGAGTTGCCCCTCTTTGCAGTGGTGTATGTGCACTGTTACGCCAATATCCTAAATTTGTGCATTGTGGGTGTATTTAACTGCGTCCCAGCAATTCGCCATATGCTGAGCCATGTGGCTTCGCTGTGCACCTTTACTGAGGGATCAGCTAAACGCCATGCTATTTTTTAAGCTCTCCAGAAGGGTGGTTTTTATGGACAGACTATAACGTTGAAATTCCTCAGTGACACAAGATGGAGTTGCCTATCTGATGCAATGAAAAGCTTCCTCAATAATTTTGAGGAAGTTGTTGCTGCTTTGGCCGAGATTTCAGAAAATGATGCGCAACTGGGCGGTAAAGCAAATGGAATACTTGCATCAATTACCGACTTTCAGTTTTTGTTTTCATGCCTTTTCATGCAGAGAGTTCTGATGCAATGCAGCATGCTTTCAAAAGCTTTACAGTCACCGAACCAAAACTATGCTTCTGTTGAGGACATGGCTTCCGCTACGAGGGAAATAATTATGGACATGAAAACAGAAGATTTCTTTTTGCAATTATGGAGCTATGCAAGTAATATATGCTCTAAGAGTGGCTATTAAGGTCCGCAATTGCCGAAGCAAAGATACATTCACGCAAAGTCCGGTGGACGTACTATTAATAATTACATAACCAAACAGGTTCAAGACTTTTACCAAACAGAAGTTCTGTTCGCAGTGCTGAATAAAACTGCGCATGAAATTAAAGCGAAGTTTGAAGAAAACGACATGGAAGCATTGTCTGCGTTAAACAGCATCCTAACAATATTCAATAGCATCAGTGAATCGCATTTAGATTTGATTTGCAAAAAGCATGGTAGATCTACAGTAGCTGTATTCAGTAAACTGCTTGAAAAGAAAGAAAGTAGAGTGAAAAACTTTGAATCCCGATTGGCGTTTTTAAGGAGTATAATAACCTTGGAAACAGTTTAAGCCACATGGATATCCTCTTCAGATTCTTTCTTACGATACCCGTGAGTAGTGCAACGTGTGAAAGGAACGTTTCCTTAAATTATCGTCTCAAAAACTATATGCGAAACACTGTTGAGTAAGACATTCCCATCAATAAGGATAGAGTAATCAATAACTTTGATGTTCTGTACAGTACAAGCCTTCCACTTGATTAAATGTAAGAAGACTGTAAATTAATTAAGTATCGTATATTGGGGCGTATAAGTCGGTATTTTAAGCTTAAAATTATGCCCATAAAGTAGGGAGTCGACTTATAGGCCCAGTCTAAAAAATTAACCTTCCATTTTAGCTTGTATTTAAAGACAGGTCTTCCTGTCATAAGTCCTCAGTCCTGCATTAGCTCGCTTTTGGTCAACGTCTGAATTGGATCCATATGACGAAGCACTTGCAAATGTATCTCAGGATGTATATAATGAACTTATAATGTCAGATGATGATTATGATGATTATGCAGGATTTGATAACTAATTTTTACAAGGTTTTTACAAAGTTTTACTTTTTTATGTTGGCAAGTTGGTGGTCGACTTAAACACCCAGAATAGGCTAAAATCTAAATCTGAAATTGAAAGTTAGGGGATCGACTAATCTGGACCGTAGATTTATACGCCCCACTATACGGTAGTAAGAATATATTTTTACTTTTTTATGCAGGAACGAGAGGCAAAGGGCGAGCGCCCGCAAAAATGCCCCCTCTCCCATAGAAGGAGAAGCAGAGAGTCGAAATCAAGCGTTCTCGAGATGTCTGCACACACTACGTTTGAAAGATTTGGGGTCAAAGACAGAGGGAGAGATGGATTGAGGAAGATTGTTCTAGAATTGACCGGTTGAGAATACCGATTAACTCTTGCGTTAGAGAGTTGGACAGAAAAGAGATGAGAATGTGTCGAAAGTCTGATACTGCAAACTCTCCTTACAGGAGGAAGCAAGCAGTTAGAGAGTTCAGAAGAGCAGTGTTCGTTATAATAGCGATAGTAAAGAGAGAGTGAGGCAACATTGCGACGAAGAGAGAGAGAGAGATTGAAGACAGTCAGTAAGAGGCGGAGAACTGATGGGACGAAAAGCCTTTGATTCCATCCTGTCAAATAGAACCGTGTGGGTTGAACCATCCCACACATGAGAAGTGTACTCCATATAGGGGCAGACAAGACTCCGGTACAGAGACAGCAACTGAGTTGGGGGTGAAGAAACTGTGGAGCCTGTACAACACACCTAACCTCTTAGAAGCTGTTTTACAAAGAGAGCATATATGATCTTTCCAGGAAGGCTCACAATAAAAGGAAACACCAAGAACGTTAAGAGAAGAGGAAGGATTGTGTTGTGTATGTTGAAGATAAGGGGATAGTCGTGTGGAAGATTGTGACGAATAGGCAGATAAAGGAACTGGGTTTCTTAGGCATTGAAAACCACAAATTTTTCTCTGTCCCAATCAACGATATTAGAACGATCAGAGGTCAGGTACGCCATAGTCGTTTCACGCGAAGCATGTCGTGATTGTTGAAGGGGACACTTTGTGAAAGAGGTGGAGGAGTGAAAGATGAAATCATCGGTATAGGATTGGATAGGGCAGGAAATGCAACTTAAAAGATCATTAATAAATACAAGGAAGAGAGTAGTGACATGACAGAGCCCTGAGGAACACCGCTATTAATAGCTTTGGGAGAAGTACAGTGGCCATCTACAACCATAGATATAGGTCGTCCAGAAAGGAAATCAGAGATGGAGGCACAAATAGAAGAATAGAAACCAAAGGAGAGCAGTTTGGAAATTAAGGATTTGTGCCAGACTCCATGAAAAGCTTTTGATATGTCTAGCGCAGGTTTCACAGAAATCCCGACAGGAGGATGACCAAGAGTCAGAGACACATGCAAGAATACTGCCAGTAGAGCGTGCCTTCTGGAACCCATACTGACACTCTGAAAGAAGACTGTGAGTAGAGAGGTGCTGAAGACTCTTCCTATTGAGGATTGATTCAATAACTTTAGAAAGGCAAGAAATTGGATGATGGTTGGAGGGTTGAGAACAGTCACCTTTCTTTTGGAAAGGCTGAATAAAAGCGAACTTCCAGCAGGAGGGAGAAGTACCAAATGAAAGACAAATACGGAAGAGTTTGCCTTGGTACGGTGTAAGCACAGAAACACAGTTCTTGAGAAGAAAAGGAGGGACACCATCAGGACCTTACGCCATCCTAGAGTTCAGCCTAGATAGGGCAGAACGCACATCTTTGAAAGAAATTCTAATTTCAGACATAATTAAGTCAGAGGGGGAAGAAGATAAAGGAATAGCACCGGAATCATCTAAGGTTGAGTTGAAAGAAAAAGTTTGAGCGAAGAGTTCAGAGTTATCAGAAGAGACGGCAACTGAACCGTCAAAATGGAAAAGAAGAAGGAAAGAAGAAATAAAGTTGTTGGAGAGGTTTTCGGCTAAGTGTCAGAAATAGTTGTTGGGTGGTATTTTTGGAATCATACGGGGCCCACCTCAAAAGTTATAATCATCATATTTCATTAAGGAAATATGAAAAATTTGGTGATCAAATAAGTGCAACACCCCCCCATGTACATAGCCCTTGAAGTTGGGTACCCAAAAATTTGCGTTTTTTTTCATAATAAAAGAAACACCGCATCTTTTATCATAATATTTTATCAAAATGATTTGTTAAAAAGACTCAAACATAATTTTTGCTGATAATTAGCATTTGATCAATATTCAGAATGTGTTCTAGCCTTAAAATTAGGAAATAAGGCAAATAAAGCATGTATGAACATAAAATAACAGTATATTACATTTGCATGCAATATATTTCTCATGATCTAAGATAACATGACATTAATGGCATTGTTGAAGTCCTCGAAGGTTGCACCTCCCTTTGAGGAAACATTCAAAAGATAAGTTTTAAGATTCACAGCATATATGGCATAGGCGGATCTAGAGGTGGGGTCGGCGACGTCTGGACTCCCCCCACCTCAATTTTCATGGTTATTTTATTCAAATTCTATTTTAAGTCTTTATTCATATACAGATCTACAGAAGCTAAGGCTAACAAAGACCCTAAGATCCACTCTGAGGTTAGCCCGAGAGAAAGGAAAGAGTAGGGGGTTAAGAGAAGAGAAGAGAATAAGGGGTTAAGTAAGGAGCAACACCTATCACTCGTGGGTTAACATTCATTCAGAAAAAGAGAAAAAAAAAGACACCATCATCATCCGCCGGCCACTGCCGACAAGTCAGAAAAATAGTCGGAGAGAATAGGAGAAGAGTGAAAGATGAAAAGAAGTAAAATAAGAACGCTTACAAACCATGCAAACACAGTCTTAACTCACTCTCATACCATGCAAACTACAAACATGCAAGAAGAGAGACTTACAGACATGCAAAGTAAGGAGAGGATAAGGGAAAAAAAAAAAAAAGTAGGTAAAGTTAAACAAAAAGTGGGTTAGTTTACACTACGAGCTACATCTACGTTCGTGTTAGTCTAATTTTTTTTTTTTTTTTTTTTTTAATAATTTTATTGCTGGCATCACACGCTGGCATGTCACAAGCTGGCATTTATCGTCAACAGACTCATCCTCGAGCACCACCAGCAGAGCTCCTGTTGCTAACTGTTTTTTTTATATTAAACAACGTTAATACTTTTAAAATGTCTCTCAAGACGGTTCTTAAACATATTAACGCTGGTAGAATGAACGACTGACGCGGGAAGATTATTCCATTTATCAATTACTTTAAACGTAAAGAAGTTTTTAGCGATATTAGTAATGCAACGTCTGCCACGCAACTTAAATCCGTTATTGCGAGTATTACTATTATCGAAAGTGAACAATGTCAAAATTTACGTTATCGATGTTATTAACGATTTTGAAAACTTCAATAAGCTCCCCCCTTAATCTCCTAGTTTCGAGTGAATACAGGTCTAACTCTTTAATCCTATCTTCATAAGGCTTATTGCGCAATGACGGAATTGGTTTCGTGGCACGACGTTGAACCCTTTCTAACCTATCAATATCCTCGCGCAAGTACGGGCACCAAAACTGAACGGCATATTCTAAATGAGGCCTGACTAGGGACTTGTAAAGGGGCAGTATAATATCCTTCGATTTAAATTCGAAATTACGCGCTATGAAGCCTAACATCCTATTAGCTTTTGCGCAAGACTCCAGGCACTGGTTCCTAACCTTTAAATCCTTAAATACGCGTACGCATAAATCTACTTCCTCGTCAACGCTCGCTAACGCCCTATCATCCATCGTGTACGTGTAATTATTGTTGCGAGAACCTATATGCAAAACTTTACATTTGTCTACGTTAAATTGCATCTGCCACTTATCTGTCCACTCCATAATCCTATTTACATCGTCTTGGAGCCTATTACTATCGTCCTCGTTAACAACCTTACCGCCTATTTTAGTATCGTCCGCGAATTTTGACACGTTACTAGTCAAACCTACATCTATGTCGTTAATGTAAATTACGAATAGCAATGGGCCTAACACTGAACCCTGTTGGACACCGCTACCTACATCTAACCACCCCGATTCACTACCATTAACTACCACCCTCTGTCTCCTAGCACGAAGCCATTCTTCTAACCAGTTAGCTACCTGACCGCGTATACCGTGCGCTTTGACCTTCGCAATTAGTCTCCTATGCGGAACTGTATCGAACGCCTTTTTAAAATCTAAATAAATAACGTCAGCTGCTCTATGCCTATCGTAATCGCGCACTATTTCGTTATAAAATTCTAACAAATTAGTTAAACAAGACCCATGGCGTCGAAACCCATGCTGACTACTATTAATCAAATCTCTACTTTCTAAGTGTTCGATGATACGATCCCTAACTACGGATTCCAAAAGTTTACCGACAATTGACGTTAAGCTAATGGGCCTATAATTGCTAGCTACTGCGCGGCCGCCTTTTTTAAAAACAGGCGTGACGTTAGCTAATTTGAAGTCTTCAGGAATAATCCCCGTTTCGAGTGACTGATTAAAAATCTTCGTTAAGGGGCCTACGATAACTTCTTTCAAATCTTTCAAATGTCTGGGATAAAAAGCGTCAGGGCCTGGAGCCTTGCTAACTTTTAGCCTATCGATATAATGCGCAATCTCAGCCTCGTAAACAATTATTTCATCCAAAATAGTCTCGCTACTAAATGGAACGATATCGTCCACGTCGGGGACATTATTTACGTCTTCTACGGTAAAAACTGTCGCAAAAATGTTATTGAAAATACCCGCCATCGCCTGAGCGTTAGAAGCCATAGCGCCATTAACATCCACTAGAGGGCCTATGTTATCTTTTACCGGCTTACGATTATTAACGTATTCAAAAAACTTTTTTGGATTATGTTCACTATCCACAGCTATAGGTATCTCTAAATTACGCTTGGCATTCCTAACTGATCTTTTAACCTGACGTCTAAGCTCGATATATCTAAAGTTAGCTGCCGTGCCATTGCGCTTACTAAGTCTATACGCTCTATTACGCTCGTTTATAAACTCTCCTATTTCCCTAGTCCACCACTTCGGCCTACCACGATTTCTAGCGCGCTTGGGCCTACGAGGAATAAACTCCCTTTCAATATTCCTTAAACTTTCTTTAAACGCCACCCAACGCAAATTTGTGTCATTGCCGATAAATAAGTTATCCCACTCCACTACTCTCATCCTATCAGCAAAACTATCAAAATTAGCCCTACGAAAATCAGGGACTTCTATTACGTTACTATCCTTAGTGTTTTCTATCAATAACTTAAACCTAAGAATTTGATGATCACTACATCCTAAACTCTCGCCTACTTCTAAACCTTCGACTATATTCTCGCCGTTCGTCATCACCAAATCTAAAATATTGTCACCGCGCGTTGGTTCGGTAACTATCTGTCGTAAAAGGTTATCTTCCATAAACTCAACCAATCTCAAACTCTCCTCATTACCAGTAAAATTCTCGTAATTAACATTAGGGCAGTTAAAGTCTCCGACAATTATACTATTCCGATTGTCAATAAAATTACCAAGATGCGAGTAAAATCTAGTATCTGTATCGAGGGGTTGAACGGGAGGTCTATAAACAACAACAAAATTAAAACTAATACTACGCGCCCTAACTTCAACACACATCGCATTAATTGCTGCCGGAAAATCTAACAACCTCGATAACCCTAAGGGAATTACGAATGTACAGCAAAACGCCTCCGCCAAACCTATGTAAACTATCATTAGTAAAGAGTTTAAAACCCGGTATATCAAGTTCCCCCAACAAGTCCCGAGTCACGGTATTCAACCAAGTTTCAGTGATAGCAACTATATCATAGTTGCCGGAATAAATTATCGCCTTAAATTCATTTAATTTATTTCTAATACTACGCGCGTTACAATAAAAGACGTTTAAGTTATTTTTTACCACGGGCCCGCATTACCTATTTCATTAAAATGCACCCCATCTTTTATAAAAAGGCTAGGATCACTGAATTCGGACCACAGCTTTACGAAGGGTACATTTTCCTCAGCACAAATCTCTTCTAATTTGTTAGTCAAAAATATTGTTTTTGACGTAATTCTAAGACCCAACCCGTGCCTAGGGGTAATACCTAGAACTAAAGACCTATCTGACCTAGCCTTCAGGGACCTAATTAACCCCCTATATCTCCCCAAAAGGTCAGGCACTCTCGTATCGGGCCTATACGAGTCGTTGCCTCCTACCATCGTCACCAACATTGAGTGACGGGAGGCAACGTCGATCCTATCCACTTCGTCTCTAACTCTGTCAACCCTGGCGCCTGGGAGACAGACCCTCCTCCTCTTGGTTGGATGCCGTTCAACGAACTCTTTGTCCCTTTCCAAATGGGCGAAAGGGTTCGAAACCTCGATAGGGGGGAATTCCTATCACCTAACGTACACGGCCTAGCTCCACCCTTAACCTCTCCACATCCCTCGCTATCTACTACTCTCGGACTAACCTTAACCTCTTCCTCAACTCTATCTAACCTTCCCGACAAGCTACCTAAACTAGAAACTAGGTTACGCACCTCACCCTTCAAATTACTAACGTCTTCAACGTTAGTATTGGTTCGGCCTACGTCAACCGTAGCCCTACCCCTGCCCTCATCAAGCGTTGCAAGTCTTTCCGCTACCTCACGTACACTGCGTTTTATGTCAACTAATTCCTCCATGAACTCGCAAAAGAAACAAACTGATCTATCGGTAATCGCCATTGGACCGCCGTTATAATCCTTAAATTCCGAATACCACCGGTTTACCCTACACCTAACACACGACGCTTTCTGCGACGGCATCGCGCAGTTAAAAATTAGTTTAAACCGTCACATGTATAAGTTAAATTAAGCCGGCACGCTATGAAAACTTCTAAATCGATAAAAACCAATAATATTCAATTACTTAACTATAACAACGTAAATTTAAACGCAAGTATATAAAATTCAAAACTAACCAAAAGTAAAATTCTCTGCAATATATAAAAGTAGATGCAAAATCAGAGAGCTCAGGAAATGCGTCCGTTCAGTACAGAGTCTGGCTGACGAATCGTACAGTCTGGCTGACGAATGGGTTTCACTGGTGCCCTTAGTGCTGGTGCAGCCATATCACTATTTTTATCTTTATCTTATCTGATAGTTCTTTTAATTGGCAAGTCATTTGTAATTGTTTGAAAAATTTTCTGTGATAACTGTTGTACCCAAATTAGATTTTTATTTTCTATCACATTTGAATGAGACTGATCTAATAAAATAATACAATTGATTTTACACTCGCTCGTTGGTGGTCTGTTTTAAGAAAAAAAAATTTAGTACTGTGCCTTTTTTATTTTAGGGGGGTGCCCTTTTTTTTTTGGACTCCCTTTACTGAAATGCCTAGATCCGCCCTTGTATGGTGGCTAGAAACTTTTTTGTGATTTCTCATAAGCCTGAAGATGTCACTGCCTTTGGGTACAGAAAGAGATGTATCACGCGCATACCGGATTTCCAAATACATTCTTTGTTCCTTTGTTTTGCCATTTGCATCACTTTCCATGTACTCATCAACCTCCCTTGAAGAGGTGAAAGGTCCTCCCATACCCTTCAAAGCGACAAGGTCCTTGTTTCGCCGCTTGTCTACAGCAAGGTTGGCAATCTCCTTGTCCTGTAGTCCCTGCATTTCACTTGCCCTTCAGAGTCCATTATCTTTTTCACCATTTCGTGCATAGCCAGAACCTCAAAACTTTTTCCCGCTTGCCTGACATTTTTGATATGTGGTAGAGTGTCGAAGTCTACAATTTGTCCTTCATCGTGGTGTTTCCACACTCTACCAAACGTTTTGTTCCCAACTGTGATCACAGCAGCTTCAGCTTGAGTCTAAGACATGTGGTAGCAGCTCTTTAATTTATCTATTGTCTCATAATACTCAGGTCTAATTTTTCTGATGCGCTCTCTGATGTGCTGATATTGAGAAGGACACTCCTCTTCACTTTTGGTTAATGTTTCAGTGGACATGAGCCGGCGTTTCTTGACTTTGTCAACTGATGTTGATGATGATGGTTCTGGAATATTAGTGTGAAACTGTTAATTGACTTCATACTAATGTGTCCCTCCTCACATGACTGTTCCGTACTACTACTACCAGACTCATCCTACTTTACCGGTTGCATCATCTCTTTCTCTTTTTCTGCTATTTCTTTCTTCTTTTCAATAGATTGTAGATCTCTCTTTCTTCGCTCCATGGATTTCATCTATTTTCGATCAACAAAATCTTCACAGTACATTTTTCTCTCAGCTTTCTGGTCTTCAAGAAACTTTCACTCTATCTCTTTGCCATAAAGACAAAGCTAATACGTAAGACATGAACTATCAATTTCTATGACGTAAATCTATCTGAATCTCTACTTATCGCATCATTATACTGTCAGATATTTCATAATTATAATCCTTCTTTACATACTAAAGAGAAAAATGGTATATCTGTATAAAACATAACCACCTCGAACAAAAACCAAATCTCCGAGAAACATGTGGTTCCTAATTGTAATAGGCCCATATCTGGGCTCCATTTGTCTCATGAGTTCATACTATTTTCCAAGTACGAGTACAATATATTTTATGTACAATACATGAGATAAATGTATTTGACAATTAATTTCATGCACATTCATAGGATTAAGACTTGTTTTAAAGTTAAATAAACATATAGGAATATAGTCAAGTACATGAAAAACTGCCAAATACTGTATACGAAAATGCCGCAAAAACGCTCATAGACACCAATTTCCAGGGTATGTACAAGGGGGGGGGTTAACCCTTTCAGTCATACAAAAATTGTCATTTTCCTCACTAGAACAACCAATTCCATGTTTTATGGGGGGCGGGGGGCAGACCAAAAATATCTCACACTTTTTCAGTTAACACCCATCCCTTCCAGAAAGATCGAAAAGAATTACAATTAGATAGGCTTTCACATTTTTGTTTGATCAAGGAATTTTTGGCGAGTTGAAGAAAGATTTTGCACGATTTTGGGCAGATATATAAGCAGAGTGAGAGACAGGAGTTGGATGGCGTCAGTGCCTTCTGAAAGCCTCCTCTCTGTTGCGGATAGCATTAGAACAAGCAAAGATAAAGCAAGGTTTTGTTGCATTACTTGTAAGAAAAGAATATGGAAGGTACGCCTCCATGCCTGAGAGAATCTCCCCCGTGATTCACGAACTGCCCCGAGTTAGATACTTAAACAAGACAAACATGGTGACTTTACATCCTACAATGTACCTGTGGACGGTGCACTAGTATTGCTTTTTACTAACCATTCCTAATATCAGAGATTTAAATGAAGTGCTGCCATTGCCTCGAATGCGGCAGTGTTAGTACGGAAAAAACTCCTGAAGCGAATTTTCCTCGGGTGATGAAATATCCACCAAGTAACCAAGTTGTATTAACTTTTACTTTGCCATTGCGTGGTGGTAGCATCCTCGCCTTCTGACTACCCGTGGTGGGTTGTGATTCGGATTCTACGTTAAGCTGTAGGTCTAAGGTGAGGCAACAAGCTTGACCTTCGTCAGAATGAACAATTCAGGCGGAAGCAAAACTAAAGTTACTATAATATATATAAAATATATATATATATATATATATATATATATATATATATATGTGTGTGTGTGTGTGTGTGTGTTGTGTGTGTGTGTTACGCCCAAACATCGAAATCACACAGTGAGCGAAAAAAACAGCCACAACGCGTTGTGGATGCACCTAAGTGACCACACACCGATGTTAGATATTTTTTCGCTTCATGGCCGTTCTCAAACAACCACAACGCGTTGTGGACGATTTGAAAATTATTGAATGCTCGGTTAGGTTAATTGAATGCTCGGTTAGGTCAACTGCACGCCCTTGACGATTGGTTAGGTTAAGCCGTGATACTTTCTTAAGTTTTAACGAAAATATCACGACTTAACCTAACCAATCGTCAAGGGCGTACAATTAACCTAACCAGGCATTCGGTTAACCTAACCGGGCACTCAGTTGACCTAACCGGGCATTCAATTAACCTAACCAGTTGGTTAATTTTTACATTTACGTCTCATTCTAAAGTTGCTTAAAATTAATCGAAACCTACGGGAAAATTAATTATTGATAATCATTTTTTAAAGGACTTTGTTTTTTTTAGCATATCTGCTTAACTTTG